>JAULBR010105728.1:0-10723 GCA_032355825.1 Melanodrymia aurantiaca | reverse complement strand
ATAGCACACACCACGGAATTTGATAAACCAGTCGTGGATCACTGGCTGGAATGGAAAATAGCCCATAAAAATGTTTTACACTGTGGAAGATCGATCACTCGACCCATCCCGCCACAGGCGGACATTCTACCTCTGAGCTACGTCCCGCTCCATAAACTATGAAGTCATACAAATAAAATATAGTTACAGCATTGGATTTAACTTTAGTTTAATCATCTCAGGACCATTTACAGTGCAAATGATTTTACTGTTGGTTCAAACAATATTTATTAACAGTCTCTGTGGTGTAACCACCTGGCTCAAGATTGATAGGAACTGGGACCGAATCCCACTCGAATTGATATTTTTTATCATAATATCGGCTCCAACCCTAGTGAGTGCTTCACAAGTATCAATGGGTAGGTGTATACCACTTACACTGGCCAGTGTTTCATTACTGGTTAACAAAGGCTGTGGTATGTACTGTCCTGCCAATGGGGGTGTGCATATCATAGATCCTTTGCTGTTTAGTAATAATCAGTTGGTTTCCTCTCTTATACTAACGTTCCATGACATCACTAGTTGTCACAGATGGTTCATACATCCAACACTGTGCCGCTACACTTCATCTGCAGTTGAGCTATTGGTAAAGGTTCTATCATAATCTGTTCATTTCTAGCTTAAAATTTTTGTTACTGTTTTTAACAAGCAGTACTACTGCTTATAACAAGCAGTATACTAAGATAAATTTTCAACAGTTGCACCCCATGTTAATTTTCAACCAGTGAGAACACTTCTATTTTATCTCACCTAGGGTAATTATTTGGGGTTATAGCTGTTGTAACGACATTTATTTGGGTCCAATAAGCACTGAGGTAGATTTCAAGGACCGTCACCACATTTTGTTTTTTGTTAAAGTGACTAAAATGCATTTTCTATGCATGTACATTTATATATTTAAAAAAAAAAATCCTTTTGTGTAGGAAAGTTGTTAAATAGCATTTTTGGTTAGCGATGGTGGGCATGAGTGATTGCACACAAATGCACGTGCACACTTTATTAATGTTAGAAGTGAACTTTTTCTTCTAAATTGATGATACAAGGGAGGTAACTAATAAAACTGCTTTGGATGGACTAACAACTCAACATAACTATGTCTGGCAGAGTTTACTCCAAAAACATTCTGTAAATCTGACATAAACAGTGAACTTGATTCTAATCTATATCATACGTTTACTTTGGATCAAACATATAGCAACAAAATAAACATCTTGTACTAAAGGCAATCCAGCCTCCTGGATAGCGTACCCAGGACAGCGTGCTTGAACCCTTAATTGGATATAGGCACGTAAATTTGTATTCTGTATCCGCATCTGTATTGTACTAAGATGAATATAAAAATAAAAGCCACTTAAACATGAGGCTGCTTTATGTCTAGGTAACTGTTTAAGACACGGGGTACAATCTCTTGCCGATTTAAACAAAGATGCACTTAAAAGCCAATTTGAACTTCTTGAGCACTTTTTTTAAAATCTAATTTCTTTTGTAACATGAAACCTGTTCTTAGAAATCAGTGTGGAAACAAAAAGATTTCAATCTTGATGGGAAAAGGAAACAGTTTGTTGTTCCTGCCCACACAGCTGTACAGCTCTACACCAATAACACTGTCCTATCTCTTGAACAATCATATCACTAATATAAGCTAGTAAGCACAAAACTCTTCAAAGTGATTACATTATTT
Source organism: Melanodrymia aurantiaca (assembly GCA_032355825.1). Classification (NCBI taxonomy): domain Eukaryota; kingdom Metazoa; phylum Mollusca; class Gastropoda; order Neomphalida; family Peltospiridae; genus Melanodrymia; species Melanodrymia aurantiaca. The sequence goes on along the minus strand of JAULBR010105728.1, from coordinate 9,003 downwards.
TAGTTTAATCAAAGATAAAGTTTGTTTGTTTAACAACACTGATTATTAATCAGTGGATACTGGATGTCAAATGCTCTGCTATATTGACACTTTATCATAGAGGAAGCCTGCTGCCACCACATGCTATTCTTCTTTGACTAACCGCAAGGGTCTTTTATGTGCACTTCCCACCAGCAGCATAGCACACACCACAGCTTTTGATGGACCCGTTGTGGATCACTGGTTGGAATGGGAAATAACCTAACATGTCTACTGACGAGGATCAATTTGTCGACCTATCGATCCTCAGGCGGTTATATAATTTTTAAAAAATTTGCCAAACAAATCAGGCTCCGACATATTGAGTGGCATATTGAATACATAAAACAGTGTACAGAGATTTCACAAATACCAATTCCCCTTGGTCTGAGATTGCTGCACGCTGTATAGTACATATATATATATGCTGCACTCTCACAGCAGAGCTTGGGTAATAAAAGGATAAAGAAAGACTGTCTAGATGAGTAAAGCAGATGGCTAGAATGGCATACATGCAACTCCTGTCACCCCCTCGCTAACAGTAATGAGTAACAGGAATCAAGCAATCAATGAAGTCTGCATGCCGTACACCGTAGATGTACACTGTATATATGTAGACTGTACATCCAGACCGTACTCCAATAACCTAGTCTGCTGGCAGGTGCTGATCGATGTGAAAACAACTCCTAGTGCTAAACTCTACATCACTATCACACATAAATTAATTGGACTGTGTGTGAGGTATTATACTGGTAACCAAATTTCAAAGTGGATGGATAAAAAATCTTAAAATATTTATTATTAAATTAAAAAAAAAAAAAATTTGTGTTAATACTAATGAAAATAATAAATTGTTAAAATGAAACAAAAATAAATATGGTCACAGATGAAACCTGCTGCCGGAACATACATAGGCTAATCTTCTTCGAATATACAGCAAGGGATCTTTTATGTGCACTTTCCCACAGACAGGATTGACCAGTCATGAATCACTGGTTGGAATGGGAAATAACCCAACAGGTCCCTTGAAGATCGATTCTTCGACCCATCGAGCCGCAGATAGATGCTCTACCACTGAGCTATGCCCCGCTCTCATGTATCGAGTACCAAAATCCAGAATACATTCCGGCGAACATGATAAAAAGAAACATCGTTCCTACCTGCCACCAGATGTCGTAGCTGGAAGAGTACTGGAGAGCCATCTGACACAGGTCGAGGATATCAGTCGCGTCTTCGTGTTTACGGTACAGCAGCAAGTACCGGGACCACAAATCACAACTAGTTTTGTTAGCCTCCAGGCCACGAGCAAGCACACTGAGAGAATGGTCAAGGCAGGATTCTGGAGTGCTGAAAAAGAAGCGTTTAATAATAAATGATGGGAAACCATCACAGAATAACCTGCATGTAACCATTAACCCAAAAATACTTTATACAAAGATTAACAAAACGTTAAGTTAACTTTAATCAGATTTTAATAGATGGCAGACATTGCTGTTTCAGAGGTATGATCAATCTGAAGTACCATATTGCACCCAGAACTCATCCACAGAGAGAAGTTAAAATAGAATTTTAATAATGATTTTCCCTAATATTATTGAAATCAAATGAGTCATTATTACGGTATATCATTAAGGACTTCATTTTTAATTGATACAAGTAATATAAAGTATAAGAAAAATATCCAATAAATATACACATTTAGAAAATACAATATAAACGGTGTATTTGTGTGTAAAACAACTATCGTGATACATATTATACAGCATCATGGAGATGTGATCACAGTCGAATCCAATAAAATCACATAAAACTGACATCTTAAGCTACATTTGGTGCCAATTAAAACAAATCCTGTGATATGAAATAAATACTCAGAAAAACAAGATTGTAACACAAAGTCTGTTTATTAATATCTAGAGGTTTATCGAGATACCTAAAATACGTAATAAATAAAAACGTACTTTTCCGAAGAAAGTTTCCGATTAGCAAGTTTGAGCCAGAGGTTGACATTGAGTGGATTCTGCAGCAGGTCAGTTTCCATGGTCTGTACGTCCGAACTGTCGACACCAAAGTAGCGGATATCTTCCTCACCAACTATACTTTCTAGATCTTTAGGTCCGGTTGCTGTTAAAAGATCTGTAAATAGAACAAAAACATTAAAAGATAAAGTTTGTTTGTTTAATGACAGCTCTAGAGCACATTGATTAGAAATCAGCGGTTATTGGATGTCAAATGCACGACTATATGGACACTTGGTCACAGAGGAAACCAGCTGCCACATAGGCTACTCTTCTTCGAATAACAGCAAGGGATCTTTTATATGCACTTTCTCACATACAGGATAGCACACACCACAGCGTTTGTTGGACCAGTTGTGGATAACTGATTGGAACAGGAAATAACCCACTGTATCCCCTGAGGAGAATAGATCCTTTGATCCAGCGAGCCACAAGCGGACGCTCTATCACTGAGCTATGCCCCGCAGCCAGAAAAAACCCCACAAAAAAAACAACAATAAAGACAAAAGTACTGTGCATTAACTGTAACAAAACCCAAGTAAGATAAAACTAAAATGAAAACACACAACAATTACCTCCTTATTATCATTAAAGAAGATTTTTTTAACATTTAAATAGAACCATTCAAGATCTGTTTCTACTACAGTGTACATGTATTAAAAAATAGCATAAATGTATGACTTACCAAAATTCTTGCTAGATTTTCTGCTAAAATCTGCTGCATCCTGGATGTGATTTTCAGGAGATTTTTTCAACAAAGGTTTAAACTTCCTGGTTTCATAAAACATTGTGAATGGTCGACCTAAAATATAATTGACACCAATGAGCAAATGATATAACTAATGAGAATGAAGAAATTATATTCTGAACTTAAATATTTTCCTTGATGCCATCAAGAAAATTGTCTTCATATGATGTTACTGAAACAGATATTAAACTGTCAAACATAAAAAAAGTTTCTATAAAACCATAAAACATTGTGCCAACTTCTCTTAGAAATAACAGTGAAACTTTATTATATCCAATTTTGTAATCTTGAATAATTTAGAATCTTGAGGCATATATGTCTAAATTAAACTGACTTTATTTTACCAGTGACTAACGTTGATAACTATGATGGTAATAGTATTACCATCATAGTTATAAACATTTAGGAAGAGTTATCTCTCAGGAATCATTGTTGTGTAAAAAAATATTTTGAATTGTAACACAAGTAAAATGGAATGGGCCATATCTAGGTGTCAGCTATCTTTGTTCTTCAAGTGCTACCATTGTTCTCAGCTAAAAGGTGATGTGAGAAGTTTGTTTGAATTCTGTTCTTGGCATTAAGGTGCCACAAGCAGGAACATGTTCTTGGTCTTGCTCAAATGCAGTCCACATGTTGAAATCACTATGCTTGACATTCAACGGTTGATGATCAATTAATCGATGTGTTTCATTTGTGTCGTTAAACATTCAAACTTTATCTACATTCTGGTTACTGACTGCAAAATATTCTAGAAAAAACATTCACTTACTCTTTTTACATTTTTCAGTCACTCGGGATGTAGCTATAAGGCATAATTCATCCATAGAAATCTTTCCTTTGTGTTGTGCAACTAAACTGTTAACGTACGATGCTGAAAAACAGTTACAAGAAAACATCAGCAAACGATTGTGTATGAATTCACATATAAAATGCACAACAGCCACGACAGTTCAAACAAGTATTAAGAAATACCAATACATACACTGCTGTGTTACTTATGAAATTAACATATTGATATATGATTATTATAAATTGAACACAGGTCATTGTCACGATGTTAGGCTAAGCAAAGCCAAGGAGAGAAGAAAACAATAAATGCACATTTAGAGTTCAAATGGCTCCCAACGTGATCACACATTAAGACTATTTATTCTTCCTGAATACGAACAATCGTACGTGAACACACATTAAATTCTAAAAATAATTAAATCCAGGGATTCCATATTTTGTAATGGTTGAAAATAATAATGCTGATGCTGACCATAAAACAATGTCCAAGTATATAGATCTCCATTTCAAACACAAGCAGGCTTTTTTTTCGCAGTTACTTATAACAAACTTGCATGCAATACAAGATTTATCACAAATATATCCAACAAATATAAACTTTTTGAGTAAAGGTTCTGTTCTATAGTATACTTATCCTGGAATATAATGCACTCAACTATACACAGTCAAAAGAGACCCTAACCCTAATCTAGCTGAGACATACCTATTGATTTAGTATATTCTACTGGAGACTGGCTCAAGGTAGCACCTACAAGCCGAGGACTATAAGACACCAAATCTTCCAAAATATCCCTTCCAGACATTTTGTAATCACGTTGATGTTGCCTGCAATAAAACAAGTTATATAAAAGCAGATGCATAAACATTTATATATTATGTACATAGAAACACTTATGATTACTTTTGTAATGACCTTTATTGAGTTGTTTTTAACGTATGTATTATGTAGAATGTAGATAAAGTTTGTGATCAGATACCTGTACAGTACATGTAGGCGGCAGAAACATCTTCTGTTTATTCAACAGGTAAAAGCAAACATCCGTTAGTTATTCATTAAAATTTTCGACAATCTTCATGGTCACAGTATAGATAAAGTTGTAGACTTCTGAGTAAAATATGAAGGGTTAATGTATTGTTATTTACCCTTTGCATTTTTCATCATTGCATCGGCCTTGCAGGTCGAAACGGCAGAAGATCTTCTTTGCATCAAGTTTATTGGAGAAGCTAATGGACGGAATGATCAAGTTGGCCTTCGTTCGGTAGTACGGACTGAAACTGAATACAGAGATGGTGTCTACAGAACACATTGACAAAGTTTAAAGAGAATCACTCATTACATCCACTCCCACTCTTCTAGACAGTCAAAATTGTATTTCCCCATTATCTAGAATTAATATTATCACATACATGTTTGTGCATCAGTTGACAAGAAGTCTACAAAACGTCATTCAACGATTAGTAGTAAATGTTTATACGTCCATCCAAAACTAAAATGAACAGCAAATTACTAAATTTAAGCAAGCTTTGTATTTTATTTATTGAAGAAAACAATTTGAAAAAAAAAAGGTATTTTCATATCTCTATTTTTACGTTCAAATTTTGTACCTAACAACATCTCAAGATGACTATTAACAACACGAAACATACCGGTATGCTTTGAACTTGACTAGTGGACTACGATATTGAAGTGATGCAATGTCACCGGTATCCATGGTTATCAGAGTGTTCAATTTTTTATTCCACGACAGACCAGGTATCTGCAACACAAAGAAGAACGTACTAAAATTCTGCAGTCGAATAGATTATTAGTTTCAGTGCATGCAATACATAGGAAAAGTTATCTCTACAGACGTCTTGATGCAATTACTTCACCATATCGATACTAGTGTTAAAACTTAATATTATACACTCCATCTAAAACCAAGCCACCAGTACAGCATAGGCTGTGTATGTGATATCTTGTATGTGAGAAAGTGCAGATAAAAGACCGCTTAATGTTATTAAGTAAGAGTAGCCTATGTGACAGTAGTGAGTTTCTTCTGAGATCATGTGTTAACATGTGTTTGACATCTAACAGCCGCTGATTATAAATCAATATGCTCCAGTGATATCGCTAAAAAATCAACTTTTACGTACAGAGATAGCCATAAAGGCAAAGACATTTGTAGCATTATATGACACACAAAAATAACTTACCTCGTTAACCTGTGTCACTAAGGATTGGAAGTGGCAACAAGAAGAGCAATATAACAATGGACTTTGTAGAACACGTTTGGTCTTTTCAACCTGAAATAAAGATTAAATTTTTGTTTAAATGTCACTAAATATTAAATTGTAAAATTTTAAAATAAACATTAAATAGTAAAATATTGGTTGGTTTTAAATATGAATGCATTAAATACAGATGAGTATTTAACCTCTCTTTTTAAAATAATTTAAACAAATCATTTATTCCATTTTGAATTAACTTACCAAAGATAGACATAAAAATTCTACACATTCGTTCACTGAAAACCAGAATTATAATCACACCAGATTGTCATTTAGCTGTAGGCAAAACAGTTAAAATTAAAATAATACCTGTAGCTTTCTAAGATTGCTCAACTGTTGACCTGAAGGCATTTTGAAAACAGGGGCAGATGACTCCGAATTGCCATTTTGCACCCTCAAGACACTGACAGAGTTGTCTTTCTTGAGTGTGGGAATGTTTGGTTTGTTACTTGGATTCAATTCAATTAGAGAGCGTCTTCTTGGCTGTTTGAGCAAGGCATTATCAAGTAAATCAGACGCACTTATACTGAGTTTGATTTGTTCAAGATTTGTTATCACAGACGAAGAGCTCTTTAAAACATTTGTCGGAAGTATCACATCCACAATATTTTTTGCTTTCTGTTTAGGTTTTGACAACTGTCCAGCTTTCAACAGACGAATCTTTTCGGCGTATTCTTTCTCGAGGTTCTGTAGACGTAGTTTCTCTTTAGCAATAAATTCGGCTGACTTCTTTTGTTGCTGTATTTTCACAGGAGGAGCATTCTCCTTAGTGGAGACAGACACTTTTAACTTCTTTTTGTGTAACTGAAAAAAAATGAATATTTCTTATTTACAAAATCACGCACAAAAATATAAACTTATGGTGTCCTTGCAACAAATGAATTTATTACCAACAGAAATAAAGGGAATGGTTATCAGATACCTTTTTTGTCAAACAATCCAATACAATGTTAACTAGGAACACTAGGCACTCACAAAATTTGATAACTATAAGTGTATGTGAGTTTAACACAGTGACAATAACATGGTTACAAATGTATGTTAGTGGTTATTCTTACATCATTGAACACAGTGACAGTGAGCATGTCCAGCTTTCTCTTCTCGGCACCCTTGGCGTGGACTGAAATCATCCTCGGCCGGTAATTTGGTCCATAAACTTCCTTGCCTAAATTCACAGCCATCTGTTCCTGTTGAGAAAACTTCTGTTTCTTTTCCAACAGTCGCTGCTGTACGGCTCTGGCCTGGGAAATCAAAGAAACAAAACATCCATTGAATAAAGTGAAGTTTGTTTTATTTAACGACGCCACTAGAAAGTAGAAACACATCGATTATAAATCAGCGGTTATTGGACGTCAGACACAAGGTTATATTGACACATGGTCACAGAGGAAACCACAGGCTACTCTTCAGTCTCATGGCCATCTCATGACTGAGGTAACAACATGCATATCTGTAAGGCTATTGAACCATATCTATTGTTGTTTTAACAGTTCGACCAATTGGGAATTCGACCAAATGGGACGGAGCATATTCGATAGCCCAGATGATTTTTTAAAATTACAGTGTACTTGTTGTGGCAGGACGGGGGTGGGTAATTATTGTAAAGTGCCGATAGGTCATTTTAAACGTGTTGTACTGTAGTCAATTCTGGCTGTAACCAGATACGTGTTTGATATTTTACCTACCTGATGTCATTGCAGTTCAGACTCAGTAAAACATGGATAATTTGTAACTAATATCCATATATCATCAAGAAAATATGGGATTTTTCTCTCACACAGCTGGTACATCGGTTTTTTGTGTGAGAAAAGTCAGCGTTTTGGATCGTTTTAATTGATAACTGTTGATTTATATCGGCGCTTCGATAGTGTATGACGCACATTTGTGGTATTTCATGGTGCATTTTTTATGACCCATGTTTATCAATTAGGTAGCGAGACGTAGCTCAGCGTAAGAGCGTCCGCCTGAAGTTCGATGTGTCACAGCATAACGTTTTTATTAATTTTCAAAAAAATGAATAAAATGTCTTTCGTTCAATAGGGCGATCTCTCTGGAACAGTATGACTGGTGCCGATCGTGTATTATATCATAATTATCACATTCATTTAAAGTTAGATGCAAACACCGGTTAAAAAACGTTTTGTCTCGGTAGCAGAACGCTCGCCCTATTGAACGTAAGTCAGAATGTATTGTTTAGTATGGGTGCTCCAGCCCTATCTATATAACTCCACCGGTCCGTTCCGAGAATGGCTCACGTTTTTGGCGGGAACATAGGCACCACGTCACAAGAGGCATGCAGCTCGGTCTGAGGGGAAATAACATTGGGTTTCGCTTCGCTGCATCTCCAGACAATAGCGTGACCTTAAACAGTGTTGCAACTATCTAAAAGGCTATTTTTCGCGATCGATGCATATATTGTAAACAGCTATTTTACATTTTGACATTTCTGTTATTGTTTGTAGTCATATAATAAATCTATGAAATTATGTAGATGAACAAGGACAGTGTTTTCGCTTGTTTATAATGATTATACGAAAATTAATTTTCTTGTGGCTGGCGTCATTGCTTTCGTTACGAGAAATGGTGAGAGATGGTCTTTAATTGCTAAAAAATCTAGTGAATTTTGTTTTAGTATGGATGCTCCAGCCCCATATCTCCGCCGGTCCTTTCCTTAAACACACGTCAATGTCTCAATCGTTTTTCTGAGCAGTTCATTGATAACTGCTGTCTTTTGTTCTACGAAAGGAGAAAGTAGGAATCGAGAATAATGAAAAACGACAAAAAACACTCAGCAGATTCGCTTGTAGCCCGAGGGACTGAAGAGCAAATTGTATTTACCACCATTACCAATACGGAAAGCGATTACGCCTTCAACTCGAGAGCGAATGCATCAAAAATAATTTAATATGGCTGTTAGGTTTAGTTAAAGGCACAATGCCTATAGTTTTAAGACTTATGCCACCGTGTTTGAGCGTCTAATTCCATAAGTCTTAAAACTAGGCGTTATTCTCAATTACTGCTTCTTTTTTTCGTACAAAGAACAGCAGTTATAAATGAACTGCACCGGCCTCCAGACGCTACAGACTTCAGGCTGGTAGGTACTGGGTTCAAGTCCCATTCGGGGAATATGGGATTTTTAATCTCAGTACCGACTCCAAA
>JAULBR010105717.1:0-10725 GCA_032355825.1 Melanodrymia aurantiaca | reverse complement strand
TTTTATGGGCTATTTTCCGTTTCAGCCAGTGATCCACGACTGGTTTATCAAATTCCGTGGTGTGTGCTATCCTGTCTGAGAAAGTGCACATAAAAGACCCCTTGCCATCACCGTAGGAGAGTAGCCTATGTGGCGACAGCAGGTTTCCTCTGTGACCATGTGTCAATATAACCGTGCATCTTACGTCCAATAACCGCTGATTTATAATCGATGTGTTTCTAGTGGCATCGTTAAATAAAACAAACTTTACCTTATTTCCCCAAAACAAAAACGGTCATGTTATATTTTACTGCTGAGCAGTACTTTTTGTTTTAGTTTGTATGTCAAGTGACACATTACAGATAAAACCTTGACTTGTAAAACTCTAGAAAGCAAATCCTAGAGATTATTGTTGTGACTGATTTATTTGATGTATTTAGATGCTACATGTATAAAACATGCTAGGACAAGGAACTGATGATAACTATATTTCCTTCTGTTTTTTTCTTTACACTTAACTCTCGGGTTATTTGATTTTAACTAGAATTATTTTCCATTTTAGACTTATCAAGCATGGTTAAGTCAATATTTTGGCAGCCATATATATAATAATAAAGTGCATTTGCATTGCAGTAGTTATAGTTATGATGTTCAATGCTGAAGTTTCATAAAATTATTGAAATACACCATCAAAGTAAAAAGTTCAAGAATGAATGAACTGAGCAATTTTGATCACATCTGTGAGATGTATTTGCATCATATTATTAACATTTTTGACTGGTTCACATACATATTTACATGTAAGCTATTAAAACAGCTGACAATAGTCTCATTATAACACAGCTGACAATAGTCTCATTATAACACATCAAAACAGTGACTGTCATTTATAAAATCTTTGGAAGCAGAAAAAGTTCCTGCAATTTTTTATTTTTTTTAGAAATTACATGTATACTCACATTTTCATAATTCGTTTAAGGGTTAAGTTGTAATTGTCTACATACTTGTATTAATAACAGCAATAATTTATTATTAAAAAAAAAGAAGTTTTAAGTTAATGTGATGCAGTTAATGATAACAAATGATTTTTCATCTCAATGTTTAAAACAAATTTGAAAAATAGAAAATAATTGCTCCTGTAAAACGACAGTCACTGTCAAAATCAACGGTTTTTTTAACATTTCGATAACAACCCTATACATGTATGATTCTATTAATTATCTTCTAACAATAACATTAATCAGTTCCATATAATTATTTTAATTGATACTAGTACTTATTTAGTTTTCAGTGTGCTTGTTTGCATGAGCTACAATGTACTGGTGTGTAATAAATATTTAGACATCATTTGGTGGCTAAATTAATTTTAAAAGCATGTTGTGTTATATGTATGCCAAATTTCATAAGATTCTTTTGTCAAATTAAAATCAAATTAATTTCAATTTGTTTTATACATGTATATATATTTCCTATTTATTCAATTATAATTTACATTAATATTTATGGTCTTTCATTTCTTTCTTTTTTCAATTTTACATCTGTTATCTCAATTATCTTTTTGTTTTTTGTCGTCAGTGAAACGTTTGACCTGTGTTAAGGTACAATTTACATTGCACTCAGTCTAAACTGTACTATTTGTGTGGAACTTATAGAATGTACTTATTAAGGCAAGAGTGTCGTAAATTGTCTTTGAGATTCCGACAGATTTGTTTGTTTGAAAGTTACTGGTTTAGATAGGGGACCCAGTTGATTTGACATATTTTGTGTTTGTGTGTTATTGACCAATTTTGAAGTTCTACATTGTATATGATATGAATCTTGTATGGATTGACCTTTCTGGATTAGACAGATGCATCTTTATCCAGCAATGGTCAGTTTTTCTTGGTTAATTACTAATTTGGGACTATGAAATCATTCTAGTTTTGATAGATTTCTGGATAAGACTGAATACATTGTACATGAACCAGTCAACTGAAACTGGAGTTTTACGTGGACATTTTACGCATTCAATGGCATTCAATTGTTGTAGGTCATTTTGACTATTTGCGGACAGAGTTATTTCGTGTGTTATCTTAATTAATGTTGTTTACATGTAAATGTATAGATCATTTTAATATGATGAGTACTGTAATCTTGTACAATGTATTTGTATGTATTTCAAGTTTGCAATAGATTTGTTTTCAAAGTTTGTAAACACAGTCGCCATAGACAAGTAATATACAACTGTAGTTAAAAGTTTTAGAATGTTTCTGCTCAACACCATTCAATGTTAAAGAGATGGCACAATTTACTACTGTACAGTTAACATCAGAGTGAGCAGGAATGCTTAATTATCAATTAGCAGCTCTCACACTTCTTTATGATCATCGATGGAAGTTTTTTTAATATTGCCTTTTAATATAATTTGGTTTATGCCAGTATATTCTCCAAAATTATCATTGAAATGAAATGGCAACACTGGTTTGAGATGGCTACATGTATGAAGTGTAGTCATAAAATTGTTGTAATTTCGAGGGACGAATTTACATGTACCCGGTAATGGGTTATGAGCAGTGACCTGATCATAATTTTGTCTTGTTACAGTGCAATCACTTGTGGATTCTTTGCTGTTAAATTTGGTTTAGAATTTTTTTACTGATAGACCAGTATCTTTTGAGTTATGGCCAACAAAATATTTGTTTATGGTTTCAGGACAAAAACAAAATAGATTAACTAGGTTGAAATTTAACCCAAAAATTATATATATATTTTTAATTCTTTGGTTTTTTTTGTTCGTTTGTTTTTTAAAACAAATTTTGGAAATTAATATTTTTTTGTGTGCATTTTGTGACAATGCTGACAAAATTAGCATAAGAAAGAGAACAAGAGAAAAAAGGAAGAAAAAGACAATCTTAATATTCTCACCACAAAAATAGTGTTGGTCAAGAATAGAAAGACCGTAAACGAATGTTTTTTTGCCTAGAATAGTGCGTGTACTTCTGAAACTTTGTGTAATTTACCGTCTTGTTTTGTCTATAAATCTATTTAATGTCTTAATTTAAGGCCAATTTGATCACATTTGTGCTTTTTGTCTCAGGTGCCGAGATCAACGCGTGTGATAAAGCTGGCAATACTGCTCTTCACATAGCTTCCCGACACGGCCACGAGCTGCTTATCACTACCCTCCTAGAGAACGGAGCTGATGCTATGAGGTACGCATTTTAATGAGGCCGGGCGGGACATAGTCAGGAGGTAGAATGTCTGCCTGTGGCGAGATGGGTCGAGGGATCGATTCTTCAAAGCGCAAAACATTCTACATGGGCTATTTTCCATTCCAGCTAGTGATACACGACTGGTTTATCAAATTCTGTGATGTGCGGTATCCTGTTTATGGGATAGTGCACATAAAAGATCCCTTGCTGTTATTCGAAGAAGAGTAGCCTATGTGGTGGCAGCAGGTTTCCTCTGTGACCATGTGTCAGTATAACCATGTGTCTGACATCCAATAACGGACCAGTCGAGGATCACTGGTTTGAACGAGAAATAACCCAATGGGTCCACTGATGAGCATCGATCCTTTGATCCATCGAACCTCAGGTGGACACTCTTGCACAGAGCTACGTTTCGCTCCCGATATGCAGACAATGACATGTGGCTATATACTTGCTATATACTACAAATGTTTTTTAATGGCTTACATATATTGGCAATTTATAATGAAATAGTTCACGTGCATGTCATTTCAAATTAGCTTTGTCATTATACGGTCTTGATTGCTTTAGGGGAGGCCAAATTTGTGTACATTTGCATCATTTAATATATTTTATTAAATTGATTTTGAACATGCATACAACCAAGGGTTTGACATTTTATGCAGTCCGTTTTTGTTGTTTGGTATTCAAGCTCTGTTAATACTGATAAATAATAATACAATTTGTGACTGGAATCTGTTTCAGACGAGGCTGCAGTGGAATGTTGCCGATTCACGTAGCAGCGCTGAATGGTTTCGTAGACTGTGTGCGCAAACTGAGAGTCGTCATGCCGGTCACCGATATAAACATTCCAGATGATGCAGGCAGAACATGTCTACATGGGGCAGCTTGTAGTGGGTAAGTACAGAACATGTCTACATGGGGCAGCCTGTAGTGGGTAAGTACAGAACATGTCTACATGGGGCAGCTTGTAGTGGGTAAGCAACCCTTTCAATTAAAAAAATCTCCACAGCCAAAAAATGCCGGGTAAAAATAGTGTCCACAGCAATTTTGCTGGTAATTTTTTTTTTCAATTCTCAATCGGGCTTATTATAGTCTAAAAAGACAATGCTTTAATACTATGTATGATTTTCAAACATTTGAGACGTTTAATTGGAGTCAATAACAATTCTGTTAAGTGGTCACCTTTCTATTATTGAATATCATTTAAGTTAGTAGAAGGTGTGGCTGTCATCAGAGGCGGATCTTGGTAGGGGTCCTGAGGCCCCCGAGCCCCCCTAAATTTTGCGAGATAATTTTTACGTTGGTTTTTAAATTTCTCTTACTAGATGCCTCATTGGGGTGCCCGCCTTAATGGATTTTCTGGATCCGCCACTGGTCATAAGGTGCCACTGTTAAACTGCTTGCATTCCAAAGTTAAAAACATGTTGATGTGTTAATTACAGGAAGGTGGAGTGTGTAGAGTATTTGCTCACAGAAGGAGGTAACCTGGCACATCTCGATTTGGAAGGAAGGTGAGATCGTTATTTTCACTATTTTAGTCTCTTTACAATGCTGTAAGGGTTACTAAATGTATATTGGTCAAATTCTATTTGAGAGGAATTTTCTGCATCTAGTTGAAATAGAAAGTCTTAAAACTTGATTGAAAAAATGCAGAACTGAATAGGGTCCAACTTTAAAAAAAAAAAGAGTGTTACATGTAATAATGAACCCAGTTCACATGGGGGAGTAGGACGTAGCTCAGATGTAGAATGTCCGCCTGTGGCGGGATGGGTCGAGAGATCGATCCTCCACAGCAAAAACATTTTTATGGGCTCTTTTCCGTTCCAGCCAGCAATCTACGACTGGTTTATCAAATTCCATGGTGTTTGCTATCCTGTCTATGGGAAAGTGCACATAAAAGACTCCTTGCTGTCATTCGTGAAAGAGTAGCCTATGTGGCAGCAGCGGGTTTCCTCTGTGACCATTGTTTCAATATAACCATGGATCTGACGTCCAATAACCGCTGATTTATAATCAATGTGTTTCTAAAACAAACTTTACTTTACTTAAAAAATCAAGGACTTCAAAGAACAAAAAATATACATTTTGGTGATCTTTATTTACAACCATAATATGATGTAACAATTTCATGCTTATAGCAATTACATGCCTCTCACCAATTGTAGAATCTTCAATGAACATTATTAAAAAATTTGCATAGATTTTTGTTAATAAATGGGTATTGCTTGTATTCACATCAAGCATGTTTAGTCTCAGTCATCATCAATATAATAAATCAAAGGATATGTAACATGTCAAACATATATCAGCCATGCATTAAATAGGGTGAGCAATTTGATGGTTACCGATCTGAGCAATTTGATGGTTACCGATCATGTTCTATCATATCACATTCATTTAATGTTAGATGCAAACATCGGTGACAAAATGTTTTGTCTCGATAGCAAAACGCTCACCCTATTGAATACGGCTGAACTGCCCAGTATTAGCACCATTAATAATCATAGCACCAGATCACCAAAATAGAAATAAATGTGTACACTTCAACAGATATAAAATAAATTTAATATTTATTTTGGCATCATTTCCCCTTCCCCCACCCCAATCAACAATCTTTTGATTCAATATGACGTATTCCAATCAAAATTTTAAGTAACTTCATTTTAAAAAGTAATTCAGTGACAACTAATTTGATGCCTCTCATTGTTTGAACATGTAGGGAGTCAATAACAGAAACAAGTGCTATGCTATAGCTCTATAGCATCAATGCAATCCCCATCTTCCATCTCCAGACTTGCTGGAGTGGCAGAAGGAAGAAGATCTTCACCATCAAACTTAAAACGGAGGTACGAGAGCTCAATTTTCTTCATAGCGGCAAATCGCACCATTAATGTCCGAAGAGGTTGATTCTGAAAATATACATAATGACATTTTCCATTATCCTTGTTTCCATTCTAAAGACAAAACGAAGTGAACATGACAAATACAGTCATTGATCATTTATATGGTTCCATATTGCAATAGAATTTAAAAAAAATTTGATATGGTATAAATACAGCAAAAAATTTCACATACAGTAAACTCGGCTAAAAGAACAATGACACTTTCTTGTAAGCATTGTAGGGTCATTGCAGACAATTTTGAACTAGAGGGCCAATTTTTAACTAACCATATAAATAATATAACTAATGTTATCAAAGATATTCCATAAAGCAAATATTAATAATTTTTTACTATTGAAGGCCCCGATTGAAAAAAACCTAACCATGTACAGGCATGATACTTGTACATGTTTAACGTATGTGTGTATTTACATATGTGAAAGTAAAAAAGTAAGTAATTTATATGTAAATAGTTATATAAGTATTGGGAGGCAAGTTATTTAATTGCTTGATCATGCTCATTTGAAAATTGCCATATGAAAATACCAATCATTGAGAGTTTGACTTGTCTGCTATACCTTATTGGTGCTGACTGTAACTTTTGACTTAGAGCTTTGACACTGAACACAAAGAGAAACAGCATCGGGATCAGAACTTTCTGTTTCATAAGACTCATCTTCCAACGTGTTGGCTGTGTAAACATGGCAATCTACAAAATAAAACCAGAATTGTTCAGTGTATGAAGGCTATAATGAGGCCGTTCCCCAGAATACTTTTAAGATGCTTACATTTTCAAAATTCAGCAATATTATCATTTTATGTAAAATCCGTCTGAACAAATTTGATAGATTATGCATTATAAATTGTACAGGGATGGACAACTAAATTTAAGGCCCTTACAACCCATTACAATATATATCAAAGCGCTTAGTTAAACAGGTAAGGAGAAGGGGGCCCCTATGTTTTATGGCTTTGGGGAAATCTATGTATAATTGAAGTTTTTCATTAATAAAATGTGTTACGTTATTAAAAGGCAACATTCAGCCTTTAGTTATCCACCATAATAGTTGTCAAATTCAAGAATTAAAAACAATGCGGTACTCACCAATAATATCAGCTATGTGCATATTTACAGAGGTAGGTGTGTCGGAACTGGATACGGTTTTGTCTTTCAACAACAGAACAAGTTGGTTTTGTGGAACGTGTAAAATCTCAGCCAGTTTACCCATTGTGTCGCAGAAAGGATCCAACTGTAAATTAAGTAAGTTCATCATACAACAGTAAAATCAGAACCATTTATAAAATACTTGTAATCCAATACTTTTTTTTAATAAAAATACTTTTTTCATAGAAAATCTATCAACAAAATAAATAGTTTGCTGAACGATGCCTCTAGAAAATATTGATTATTAATCCGTGGTTACTGGATGTCAAACGCAGTTATATTGACACTTGGTCACAGGGAAAACCTGCTACCGCAACATATGCTACTCTTCTTTGAATAGCAGCAAGGGATCTTTTATGTGCACTTTCCCAGACAGGATGGCACACACGACAGCCTTTGAAGGACCAGTAGTGGATCACTGGTTGGAATAGGAAATAACCCAACGGGTCCCCCGAGGAGTATGCATTCTTCAACCCATAAGCAGACACTCCACTGAGCAGGTGTGAACCATCAACATTTAGGATTTTTCTACTAGGGTTCATCACGTAATAGTAAAATAAGAATCCTTTATAAAATACCTTTTTTTAATAAACATACCTTTTTCATGGGAAATCTATGAACCGTTTCTTTATACCGCACCATCACAACCATATTTTGCTTCTCTTGAATTGGGCTTTCTTCCCACACAATAACATCATCATCATGACTAACAGATCCATGGAGAACATTTCGCACATCATCAAGTTTTCTGTTCAAATCACAAATGAAACGCATATAAACTTCAGAATATCTATAATAAATCAGCAATCGTTTAAATGTTGTAAGCAAAAAGCATGTGGTGATGCAGTTAAACCAATATTAAGAGTTTACACACCTTACTAGCATTCAAATTAAAATATTTTCAAGCACATAGCTCATAGTAATCAAGAGCAAATTCATACTGATAATCGTGCAATAATCACTTCGCACTATCACAATAGTCGTAAAATAGTTTTGCATGTAAGCGCTTTGTTAAACAAGCCCACCACATCTTATGGCTCTGTGGAAACCTCCGCAGTTAAAAATTAAACATTATTAGCAAAACAAACATACTTAATTGCATTCTTCATTTTTTTTGTTCGCCGCTTTTCAGTGCCAATTTTTGGAGTAGGTGGTGGAGATGGTGAATGAGACTTACTGAAGCCAACGTTATCACAACTGAAAGAAACAAAACACATTTTACCAAAATGTACCATTTAAACACGGAACCGGTTATTGTTTTCGCATCAACTATACAAACAATATATCCGTAAGAGACGTAATATGTAATTTCACAAAATACAAGGAAAATTATTATATATTGCCAGGGGTGCAGAAAGTACTCGCCCGCTGAAGGAGGGAAAAATGTAGGCACCAGTTCGACAGGCGATCTTTTTTCTGATTGACTTTGTCAATAAACTGAACATAGCTAATAAAATATTGTAAAAATATTATTTTAGTTGGTACTGGTCTGGCAAACTAGCGAAATATTTTAAATTTCTGCACCCTTGTGGTTAATCTAAAATTAAGAAACTAATTTATCTAGCACTGATGTTTTGTTGAAGTTCATCTGACATGGGGGAATAATCTACATCATAGTCAGCTGCATTGAAAAGACCTGTAATAATAGCTAAAAATTTCTTATGACCTGTATATATTTAAGTCAATAAAACTATCACACTGAAGTGTAATGAGTAAGTTTATAATATAAAACATACTTTTCCAGTATTGGTAGCTCATCGTCGCTGCTTTCGCTATTAGAGTTGATTGTTACAGCTGTTTCTGAAAAACAAATGGTTACCGTTAGAAAATGAATGAATGTTTTGGGATTAATGACATTTGCACTAATATTTTTTAAAAGAGTTAATTTTAACTTAAATGTAATTAAAATTTTATTTTAAACTTAAGTTTAACAATTTATAGCAATATTACTCAATGATTTGAAAATACAATAAAAATAATTTCTGGCAACTTAAAATCAACCTGCTGAACTAAAATTTGCAAAATTATGTCATTTTAAAAGGCATTGCTTGTAATACAAATGAATTGACTGGTTCCCCATTTATATGTAGTCATACAAGATGGTATCTTAGGAATGGTTTCACTGTGTCCATTTATTTGAAACAGCTGTTATTTTCAGGACTCAGGTACAGAAATAGCAGAGAACTTGCGATCATTGTGTTATCAGCTTCATATATGATGGAAAGTTATTCCAAATGGAGTTTTATTTTTAGGAATATGGCAAATGTGAACCATTACAAAATTGCATCATGATCTAATCAAAGTATTAACATGACTCGTCCATTTTGCAAGCAAAAAAAAGACAAAGTACACATCCTGAACATGCATGAATTGTGATCAATTTCCTACAAACATACATACTTTTTGGTGGTGATGTTACTTCTTGTACATTGTCCTCCGAATCGTCGTGATCATCAACGTTAATGCGAATTCTTCCAGCTTTGCAATCCTGTAAACACCTTATTACACGTGTTGAATACACAGATACATTTACGTCCTGAAGTTGAACTGGTTTCGATGGAATTGTAGCCGTTATTGTAGGTTTATTGCGAGAAAGACCTCGCCTAACAGTTCTTGATCGTGTTTTTTTCACAACAGGTGTGCCTTCATCGGAACTGGAATCACTGCTGGCTACAGAAATAGTCTGTGCATTCTGCGAAAAAAATAAATTAATAATAATATTTAAAAATCCTATTTAGGAAATTGTGAAATTAGAATACTACAATTTCTAATCTGCAAAAGAATAGTGTATTGGATTGGATTTGATTTATGTAATCATTCCATAAATGTAGTATGTTACTGTAGAAAATAATTGCCTTTAAATCTTATTCAAAATGTTTATAATAGTGTACGCCTACATACTTTAGCTTTAGAGATAAATGAAAACAGGAAAAAAAATATCTAAATGTCCAATTTAATAACTTTCTTTATTAGGTGTCCATGGGAGGCATCACTATTGTATAATATAAGATATATGTACACCGAATGAAACATACTGCAAGGTCTTGTACAGGCATATTTCTACATATCAATGTACATACTCATTAAGCTAAATCCATGAATTTGCATAATTTTTTGAAGGAATTTTTTTATGATCTTTCTTTTGCCATCAAAAACTAAGTCTTGTGCTTTAAGGTATGCAATCTCTCGCACCTACCATCGCTCGCATGAAATGCCATTTAGGCGAGCTGTTATGCATTAAGAGCCAATCTCACAAAACAGTCAATTCAGTTTGACTAGTTGTGGACATAAATGTAGACTGTTTACAAAAAAAAAGAAGAAAATAGTTGCAAACAAAATTGACACACATTTAAATTTGTTAGGCTGTATGATTTGTGATGTACATGTACCATCGAGGACACATACTTCATGATAGTTAAGCTATAACGCGTGCACTGTACGTACACAAGTAATGTTGTAGATATATGAGATTACGCGGGGTCAAATACAACATTATTCAATAAAT
>JAULBR010105706.1:0-10725 GCA_032355825.1 Melanodrymia aurantiaca | reverse complement strand
CTGACGTCCAATAACCGCTGATTTATAATCGATGTGTTTCTAGTGGCGTCGTTAAATAAAACAAACTTTACTTTGTTGCACCAGTTGTGCACTAACTCTGGCTTGCAGTCGGTACTGGGATTAAAACCCTATATATGCTACGAATGAGATTTGAACCCAGTACCAATGTACCTACCAGTCTTACATGTGTAAGCCCGATGCATTAACCACTGTGCTAAGGCGACCGGTTGCAGAGAGTTGTCTTTTGTTCCCTTTTAAAGGGAATGTATCACACATTTTGTGGCAAAAAGTTTATGGGCTCTATTTCGAATCTATTAATATTTGATAGTAAGTTAGTAATAGGATGACCTCAATATTTAAACCAGTTGTATAACTTTCTATGGATGATAAATAAGTGGAATATCTCTTTAATCCTTTACGGATATGTAATCCGTGTTCGTATAAAGAGTTCCTACTGGCTTTCATTAGAGAGAACTTCCCTTTAGCTCAATTTGTAGGATCGTGGTTCACACCTCTCCAGTGGAGGTTGAAATATTTGTTACAGATATATTGACAAATTATTTGTGGATTGTTTGAACTACTTCCGAGCCAACGACTACAGTGTTTGCCTGTAAAAACCCCGTGACAGTCTCTTTAACTAGCACTATGACGTGTTTTCACTGACATGTTTGATTTAAATAAATATTCTCACTCTCTGCAATGCATGCACTCTTAAAGGGTTAACGTGTGTGCGTATTAGCATCCTTTTAATACCACCATTTTCAGTTTTCTTTTTCTTTTGGTGCATGAACATGTTATTGTTACGATCTTAGTCTAGCATGACACATTCATTCATTCATTCATTCATTCGTTCGGTCGTTTGTTTGCTCATTCATTCGTTAGTTCGTTCATTCATTCACTCTTTCACTCACAATGAAAAGATCTTGAGTATTTTAGGACTGTTCTGTAATTTGGTTGGTAAAGAAACCAACTGCATGACGTCACTGAGGGATATGTCACATGACGTCAGTCAGTGATATGTCACAGTCAGTGATATGTCACATCATGACATCACAGTCAGTGATATGTCAGTCAGTGATATGTCACATCCTACAAGAATGTATATGTATTTCTGATATTTTGTCACAATTTTCAAAAAATTAACCCTACAAAAATGGTCCCGATTCTACCCTGATTTCAACATTAAATGATGCATGTAATGTCCATGTAATTACACAGGTAGGTTATCGTATGATCATGTATTTTAAAACTGGGTAAAGAGTAAGGGTCTCAAGAATAACATGCAGATTTAATGTTACTGTCTGTTAGTATACAGACCATCTTGGCTAGCCAAGGTGTACCATTGCGTCTATTAATAGACTCTGATTTACACCTTGGCAGATTTGCATGCTCGAATCGCGTAACTTGTTGCTTAATATAAATAATTAAAAAAAAAAAAATATATATATAAGTAAAAATTGCCGCCCCCGTGAAGTGATGTTTGTAACCGTGATGGTTTTGTGAGAAAGACAACAGAACACAAAGTTAAAAAGTTCTGTTTGTTTCAAACATCAACGTGTATCTCTTAAAAACCATGCTGTGTGATTCTGGGATGTGTACACAACAACGCGTCCATCACACGCAGTTAATTGACCAATTTTATCTCCCCGAGTAACCGTCTATCAACTTAAAAGAGTAAAATCATGACGAATGTAAAACGTAATGTGATTGTCATTATGAAATCATCCAAGTGACGTAAACTTAATTTCAAATCTTTTTTCAAAAGAGCGCGCTATGATCGAAACTTGAAAAGTGACTTAACTGTGCCAAGGGTAAAATTTAATGGTGTCTATTAATAGATATAAAGTCTCTTGGCTAGCGAAGATGGGTTAAACGCTGTCGCAGACAGTTTGTTAAGCTTGAAAGAAGATTTGACGTCATTTGTAAATCATATGATGACTTAACCAAAAGGAGCATTCTTTGTGAAACACGAAAATGGGATTTCTCATATAAAAGTTCCGGTGCGGATTGCACATGACGATGTGGTAATACAGATTATTTTATTGCACGGATTTGATGCTTGTATTAGTATAGTAAGATTGAACAGGTATGTAATAATATGTAAAACAGGCTGGAGATATCGAATATCCCAAAAAAGGAGACTTTTAGGCACTTACGACTTTCTGACTATCACGCGACCTATGGATATGACCACAGGCTGAGGAGATATGTCAGTTTATAGTTACGAACTCTCGAACTTATAATTAGTTTCAGAATTATATGCAAATCTGGATGATAATTGTGTTAGACACTTCCTATAGTAAATACTCGGCATTGTCCTCAAGCACTTGCAGTTGATGTGTTAATTAACCCTGCAGACACCCATTTCTGTGGCAGATATTCATTATCTGCATATCTATTTCCATGCGATGTTGCCAGACATTGAAGCGAGTGCTGTGTATTAGTATTAATCTAAAGCTCGGCACAGACATAGATTCCGCTTGTTAATGTTTGTTATGTACACTGAGTGGTGTGTTGTCGAGAGATCAATCCTCCACAGGGCTATTATGGGCTATTTTCCGTTCCAGACAGGGAAACACGTCTGGTATATCAAATTCCGTGTTGTGTGCTATCCTGTCTATGGGATAGTGCACATAAAAGATCCTTGCTGTTTTTCGGTAAGAGTAGCCCATGAAGCGGCGACAGCAGACTTCCTCTGAGACCATGCGTCTGACGTCCAATAACCGTTGATGTATAATCGATGTGTTTCTAGTGGCGATGTTAAATAAAACAAACTGTACTTTATACATTGTTGAGGACAATTACCTAATAATTATGCTAGCTGAGTTTATAGACCTACTACATTTGACTCTATTTGACTGAATTGTGTTACAAATAGAAATTACACCAATAATATTATGAACATGTATTTTGTTATCTAAAGCATTCTTTGGGTGATTTCCAGCCAAATCATCTCCATTTGAATGAATTGTGTTACAAATAAAAATATATCAATATGAACATGTATTTTGTTATCTAAAGGCATACTGGTTTTACCCTCCAATTTTAGATATATATATATATAACAAGGATGCTCATGTTTTGACAACATCTAATGAAACGATCAGATCTCGGAACCGTGCCTTTAATTAGCCATCGTCTGTAATTGGATGTCCTTTATTGGATATAGGCACGCCAAATACTATGAATAAATTAATTGGATGTCCTGTAATTTCAGAACCCGTTGCCGCCACACAGGCTACATTTTTTATTAGCAACAACGGATATGTACTCCTCTTCAGGCAGGGTTGCACCTACCAAATCTGCACGAAATGTAACAAAATTCCAACGGTTCTATTGTGTTTATCTAACGCACCCAGTGAAGACGCTTTAACCACTTACCACGTATACCCTTTGACTCTTGTGCATAGATATATTCGATTGTGACATTCCGGATGTAATTTTGTTTTTTACAGAAACCTCACAATATTGACAAAATCGTATGTGTCCAAAATAAGTCTACACAATGTTACTTCTCAAGTTAATGGTTAAGTTTGAATAGTAAAGTACTGCTAGAGATACTCACCGTTGAATAGGTTCGTCAAAAGGGTGACGGGCGCACAAAACAGAGCCATCATGACGTCAGCAATTGCTAGATTGACTAGGAACATGTAGGTGACAGAGTGGAAGCGTTTATTCTTGTATATGACCGCTATCACACTAAGGTTTCCGAGGAGAGCAAACACAAAAATAACTCCATACCCCAATGATAAAATAACAACCATATACACCGGCTGTTTTAAGAGTGGATAGTAAACGTCGGCGATGTTTGTCGAAGAGTTACTCGTGTAGTTGTTTGAAGCAGTCATCCTGACTTAATATGATACCAGTTGCACGGAAAACCACTTTATGTAAGGAGGCGTGGAACAAACGAAAAAAGATACATGTCCCAAGTGATGCCCTCGGCTACGTGCATAGGATTGGCAGAAAGTTACTTCAGCAATTTCGCACGGTGGACCTAATTATTATTGGATTAGATCAGTGATAATACTGCTGACTGAACTGAATATGCGGAAGTCTGTCAAATGAGGACTTTGAAGATCAGAAGCCCTGCACTAAGCTTAAAAACGCCAAGTTCCGCGGAGAAAGAAGGAAAATCTGAAATCTATTAGAAATACAGTTGACCAAAACAAATCGTGTTAGATGTCAAAACCATTTTTCTTTAGTCTTGTCGGAGGAACTTGAGGTCGGTTTATTAGGTGTTTGTATTTTTTTCCCATATTACTCAAAGAACAATCAGTGTCGTTTTAGATCAGATCACGAAAACATCATTCTTAAGATAAAAATAATCTACATCTTTTACCCAACAGTCCATCATCGTGCAAGAGTTAGGGGAAGATAATTGAATAAAAAAACATTAGAAAATGTCTCAAATTTTTTTCTTCTCCAGACGTCTATCTATAATGTTAGTCTGATATGGGAATTTGTCGAGCTATCCAGTAACAAAATTACACTACTAGTCTGGCATCGCAAAATTACTTGTTCAACGTGTTTTTCAACATAGTTGAGTGGAAATCCTGCATACTAAGATACGACAAGAGAACATCCGGAATGATCCCAAATTAAATTTATAGTTGGCCCACATCAATGGTAAACGTATTAAAGGTGATAAAAATCAGCCGACATCTTTTCATTAATACGTCTAAACTCAATCCGAATCTTTCCAACGTTACTTGGCCGTTAAAAAAATGTGTGGTTTAATTTTGTACAAATCAATCGGTGCCACCAATAAACACTGCAATATTTGGTTAAATTCACCGTGTATCTTAAATTACGAATCGTTTTGGTACAATAATTCAATCATCACCACGAAGGTGTTGCTATACTTCACGTCTACGCAATACACAAAGATCCATTACTTAATCAGTTTAACACTTTATTTCCCTTGATCGAATAGAAGTGAAGGACACCGAGAACTAGCATTCTTGTCACGTGGTATGAACGGCACCAGCACCTTTAACGTCAAGCATTATCACACTGCTATAGCGAAGAAAATGAGTGCAATACCAAAAACTTGCTTTCTTTGGTGAAACGGTCAATGTGCACGAACTCTATCGAGAACCATAAAACAAAGTTTCGTTAGTTGAAACCATAAGTTCCAATGTCCTTGCAAAAGTGGACCTCAGACACCAGAACACGTTCTTCAAAGCTGCCCTCCTCTCCTCCAAAAAACCTGGCCAGAAGAAAGGAGCCTCAAAGAAAAGCTACATGTATGTGGCAGCCCTGGTGAGCTTCAACTGACGATCCAGCTCATTGATGCAGCACATCTTAGGGTGAACGAGAAGAAACCATAAGTTCCAATTTTTAAACGACTGACAAATTCACACACACTCCATATGCCTTTTTGTCTGTATTCAGTACGTTTGAACCACTTAGTTCTGAAGATTTCATAATACATAAATAGTCTGGTTACGCAGTGTCCGGCAACAAAACGTAGTTTTAAACTAATCCTCCATTACATATGTATCAACTTCCGACATATCCAAACACTGACACTGGAGAGTAAATCGCGCATTCATATAATTTTATTACGTTCCTTAGTGGTCAATATTGATTCCGGTCTACTTTCGATCGGCTAATTTCAATAATCACACGCTGTGTTTCTAGTTAGCAGTTATGCTCACTCACGACATCACAGCTTCCCTGTCATGGGCAAAGATAACTTCTTTACTCCTCTTCGTCCATCCTTGTCTAGAGTTAACTGTTAGGTTACACACCCAGATATCTGTAACGACTTAATAACAGTTTAGCTCAAATCGTAATGAGGTGATATAGAATGGTCCATCATACGCAATTCGATATTGAAACTATGTTTGACAGTAATGTTAAGCTGCTTTATCGAACGACAGATGGTTAGTTTGAGCCACCAATCGGCAATATACAGGTATTCTCAAATACCGTACATCACTTTGGTTTTCCATTAAACCGGAATCTGTAGTGCAAGACTGGTAGGTACTTGGTTCGAATCGCATTCGTGGCTTCATAGCATATGGGATTTTAATTCGAGTACCGGTGTAGGAACTAAAGTCCTGCAGGAATGCAACACGGGTAATATAACAAAATAGGTTAAATAGGTTAAATAACATGATTAATATTTTACGGAATGAAACAAATAACTTGTTCTGTCTATGGAGAAGTGCATATAAAAGATCTCTTGCTACTTATACAATTAAGTAAGAGTAGCGGGTTTCCTCTCTCATATTAAACCTACCTGTCCTGGGCGCAGTCTTCTATAATCGCAAACCATGTTCCATTTGTATTGGGTAAAACATGCAAAACATCGTATCATTAACGTGGCTGTAACTTGTAGCACTAGGATATCCCAAGTTGGCCAAGAACGAAGTCGAGAAAAAGTGGAAAAATATGAAGAGTATCAAAAAAGACTTTTTTGACCTTTAATGTACAGTCTACAGCAAGAGGTAGACCTATCATAATAAAACATTTATGTATTGGAGGATATAGTTAACAGGATAAACAATTAAGCCATTATTTTATATAAGTTTATTAGTATTTCAGTGATTTAGTGAAATGGAATTAATACACTTAAATATTACTGAGCATATTACAGTTGCTTTTCTGATAATTAATACAAAAATATGTATATGTCTACAACCAAATAAGACGTAATAAATAGGCATATAATACATGCATGTAACATGCAGCTTGCATGTACTTTCACTAAACGACTACAAAACAACTACAGAATATATCCTTAATCAACGCTAGATCCCACATGGCCACCTTGACAAGGGATTACATGAGGAACGCGGGCATCAATGTCGCCCGACCTGAATCCCATCGAGGACATCTAGGATGTGCTAGGAAGACGCCTGCGCACTCTCAGGAACTTGGTGCCTAATAAGTGGAACAATGGCGCCATTTCCCTAATGCAGTCTTTACACGCATCAGGCAGTGGGTGAGGAGGCGGTGCCTTGCAGTTGGTGGATATACATGAAGGGCATACACGCTACTGAATCTGTGGTTTCGTCAGACGATCCTGCTTGTGAATTACCATTTTGAGTTTCTGGTTTTCACGAATGATGTGGGGGCGCATCGAACAGATGTTTGACTCAACATTTATTCCCATTCTTTCTATGGACGTCATACAATAAAACATTTATTTATTTAATACGTTCTATCATATTTGCAAATTAGCTCGTGACAAATGAAAATTATTTCACTTGGGACGTAAACTTGATAATACCAGGTAGCTCGTTTAATATCCCCTATACTACAAACGCATTGTATATACATTATATTGTTATTGTAAGCAATCAAACGAAAGTAAATCTAAATTTTAGTAATAAAAATGCTGTATTAGCCAGAAATATATTACAAATAACATGTATATCACTAGTTATGTGGCACATCATTTGTAAGGTAATTTTAGGGCCCCATCACTAACATTATCAATATTCTGGGTTAATAGAAATTAAATATTACAGATGCGTAAGTGCGGTTTCACCAGACATCTAAGACGAGTGCCACCGTACGTGCGCGTCTTGTGCCATTTGTAAAATGCCTGGCTAATAGAGCATTTATTATTAAAATTAACATTTACTTACATATCAATCAATATTGTGTATATCCTGTGTTTTGGACATCCAAATGTTACAGTAGCTTACAGTGTCCCTTTGTCTAAAATAATTTAGTATCATTATCGTAAGCAAAAGTCCAAGGCACTAAATAAATCCTTCATCCAGGTATTTAAAAGAAACGTGTTATCTTCTTTTTTGGCTGAACTAGTCTTGAGTGTGTGGTGGTGTGCACAAACATTATATTATTTTAGTGTATATATGTATTATACTGTTACATGTATCTCCCTATAACCCCATCTTGTAACCAAAAACATTATGTTACAGGTTCAGTATAGGCTGTAGTGTAATGGCCTGAGCAAAATATAGTTGTATTCTGGCGGATTAGGAAATGAACGTTAATGAGGTGTGAACAATTAGTGTCATCACTATTATAGGGCTGAATATAATAATTGCTTAGGATTCTTAGTCATAGATTTACGTATTACCTAGGACGCCTACCAATATCTTGTATCAAACTCATACATGTACATCTAAACTACCAACATTATATTGTAATACTTATAATAGAACAAAGAAGCATGTTCGCATTGTGCCTCATACTGGATAACACGATGACAGACAGACGGCATTTTCAAAAATAGGTTGGCAGCTTGTACGTTTTGTTTTCAATACAATTGTCACCTGAGACCTATTACAAATATATTATAATAGAAAGAAACGAAGGAAGGCACACCGTGTCGTACACGGTGTCGCACAATGCGTTATTATTGTCATAGCTCACCAACAAGCGTCTGGGTTTATATATATTGATCGCTTTTTCTGTCATTTATTAATGAAACAAATGATATAATAGACAATATCCCTTTTGATAAACTACAGCTTGTTTCGTCACGGGGCATTATCTTGAAATTACGGCAGTGATTCGAACACGATAACTTCTAAATGTCAACTGATTAATTAATGGTGATATTATGTTTCATGTCTGTCGAAAATACAAGTTACGCAGTACATGTACTAGTATATAATTCTTAAGACTGGTTTTATATTGTTGACGATTATACCGGAACAAGATGCATCTGCAACAAAAATAAAGTTTGTTTTTATTTAACGACGCCACTAGAAACACATCGATTATAAATCAGCGGTTATTAGACGTCAGACGCATGGTTATATTGACACATGGTCACAGAGGAAACCCGCTGCCGCCACATAGGCTACTCTTCCACGAATGACAGAAAGGGGTATTTTATGTGCACTTTCCCATAAGGGAGGATAGCACACACCACTGACTTTGATAAACCAGTCGTGGATCACTGGCTTGAACGGAAAATAGCCCATAAAACTATTTTCGCTGTGGAGGATCGATCTCTCGACCCTTCCCGCCACAGGCAGACATTCTACCTCTGAACTACGTCCCACTCCCTAATATAAATCAGTAATTGGTGTGAAGAAATCGTTCCGGAATACATACACCTGCAATGGACGTCAGATAAAGTCCTATTGTGTAGGTGAACTTTGACCTGAACTGGGGATCTTTTAAGCTGCTTCTAAACTTCACCAACTTGGAGACTGTTTCTTCTTCCTTGCCATTCGCAATGATTTGATTTCCTTTGTGTTGACCCTTGACCTCTTCCACATCCATTTTCCTATATAATGAGAAATACACATGCATATACATTTTACTATTGGACGATATTGATCTATGGTTAGTAGTATGGGCACACATACAAATCAACATAAATGCGAAAACTCATAATAGTGTGTTTGTTTCATAATCATTCCATGGGTACTTCTAATAACTAGAACGTTTCTAAAACTGATAAATCTGAAAACAGAATGCAAAAATTAGTCAGAATAGCACACACCATGGACTTTGATAAACCAGGCGTGTTTCACTGGCTGGAACGGAAAATAGCCCATACAAGTGTTTTGCGCTGTGGAGGATCGATCTCTTGACCCATTCCACCTCTGGGGCGGTATTTATCAAGCGACTTAAGTCAGAAATAGGACTTAAGTCTGAGAAAAAAACTTAAGTCTCTATGATTGCGACTTACATTTTGAGAACAAAACAACCCCTAGACATAAGTTTTGGACGTTTTTTACTTACCTGAGGTGTCTTAAGAATTGTACAAAAACATAAGATTACGTTGTCGTCTTACCGTATTCAATTTAATGAAACTTAAGTCAAAACTTAAGAAAAACTTAACTTGTTTGATAAATAACGCCCCTGAGCTACTTCCTGCTCCTTATATGCTTTATGCGCTTGAATCAATGAACATGTCGGTTATTCGTGGATGAAATAAATTCAGTAATAAATAGAGGATATTATACAAGCTACCCTGTAGTATCAAGTCTACGTCCCAAGTGAAATAAGTTGACAACCCAATCAGGTGACACGTTATACCAATGTAGTGATATTTTTCAATGAGAAAATAATTATTATCTATATTTCCCCGGTTATGCTTGCCCTCTGTGGTAATAAATTATTATATTGAATCCTGGTTCTTAACTTGATGCAGAATACATGTTCTACTTGGATAACCACATTCTGACAGGCCTTGCGAAACTGCACATTCCAACCGGCAGATGGTTTAATATTGATAGAAACAATAGAATATGTAATTTATATACAAATTTCATTATGATGAATTTCATTATATATTTATATTTATCCTATAAATTAACAATAATATCCATGTCATAAACCCATTTGATATTTAGGTTTATTAAACCGTGTTATTTATTCAATGACTTAGCCATTAATATCAATGGCATAAACCCCCGTGTAATACAGGTATTGCTGTATTGCTGTAAAATAGGCAAGTTAGTTAGTTAGTTAGTTAGTTTAGTTATGTGTGTGGCAGCACAGCATAACCCCCGCATGGTGAAAATATTGAAAATTCCGTTTTATTATAATAATGATGATAAAGGTGGTTCTTAAGAACAAAATGCTGTTTAAATTATCGAAATAGGATTAATACTTTCAGAAATATTGCAGAATTCGTAACGGAGAACAAGGCGTGTGCTCAGGAATTGTCATGAATAAAACGTAGTTCAAAGATTTGGCAAACAATGCATGTTGGCCTACCGGCAGATCGGAAAATCTGTCACTGATTCCTAACTAAAAATAGCAAATAATAATATGATT
>JAULBR010105695.1:0-10726 GCA_032355825.1 Melanodrymia aurantiaca | reverse complement strand
TTAAGTTAGGAATCAGTGACAGATTGTCCGATCTGCCTGTAGCCCAACATCCATTGTTTGCGAAATCTTTGAACTCGCGTTTTCTCCATAACAATTCCTGAGCACACGTCTTATTCTCCGTTACGAATTCTGCAATATTTCTGAAAGTTTTAGTCGTATTTCGATAATTTAAACAGCATTTTGTTCTATTACAATTAAAACGGGATTTTTAATATTTTTACCATGCGGCAGGTTATGCTGTGCCGCCACACATATTATTAATCACAAACCACATTATTAAAACCTTGATTTTTTAAAATGTTTTTAGCAAATAAACCTATATAAAATAAGTTTGTGTGTTATTAGTTTATATAATAAACAACTTATTACATGCGTTTTCATTTATTTGCACTCACTTTTGTCCATTGTATTCGTCCCTAAGAAAATGACTTGACTAAAATCTTGTCATATTCTTGGACTTATGCAATGGAAAATATTTGTTGAAATAAAAGAAAACTCATATAACAATACTTATAGACTGAATTTCTCGAAATAATTAAGAGCCAAAATTGGCAAATTTTACTTCTGAAAATAGATATATTTTATTATTGGGTTTCGGTTCGCTACACTCCAGATAATAGCGTAACCGTAAACATTGTAACAACTTTTCAAAATGCTATTTTTAGCGGACTACAGGCTGATAGGAAGTGAGTGCTCCGCCAGGCTCAATGGGTAGGTGTAATACCACTTATACCGACCAGTGTCCACAACTGGTTTAACTGTGCTAACCTGTCTGTGGAAAAGTGCATATATGAAAGATCCCTTGCTATTTATCAATTTGGGGTAGTGGGTTTCCTCTCTCATACTAACACTAACTTCTGTCATGGACAGACAGTCGAGGCAGCTGACTGTGTGACCACGACAGACGTGCTTGAACCTTAATTGGATATAAGCACGTAAATAAGTTATAACTAACTAACTAACTTAACTATAAAACCACATTGAGTGACTTAAGAAATTGTGTAATACTTTAGTCATTTAATTAATAGTACTTCTTTATAAACAAACTATTTACAGCCTAACTGATCAACACAGACTAAGTTAATCCAAACAAGACAGTTAAAATGCTCGAGTTAAAACAATGACAAGAATAAACTTGTTGGTGACATTATATCTGATAATGAGGAATGACATGTTCACATAATTATATTCAGGAAGATATTCAGGTATAGTAATATAATAGCGATGAATGTGATGACACATTTATCAATGGTGACAGGAAACGACGAAAGATGCCGATTATTTGAAAACTGCTCACACACTACTGTACAAACAATAGGATAACTGAAAACTCAGGTACAATCGAAGTGACAATTACCTGCATGTGTCTGTTGTCATGCACACAAAGAGACAGTTCCACAGCAAAAGTGCAGCTAATACCAGTTAGAAGCTAACAACTTGGTATAAATACAGGGAAACATTTTACAACTGACCACATTCGACTCACTGTAATCCTTGGGATCAACATTCCGCCTGAACCTCAAAGGACAGCCCTCTGTGCTATATATAAACTAGTGAAATCAATGGACTGTGAACCTGTATACAGAAAGCTGGCCTTCCCCTTTCAATATGCAGCCTTCACCTGTAGTACAGCTGTATATTAACTGGCTTCTTTGCGGGAGGCAACATAATTAATTTAAAGATTGCTACAGGAGCCATAAAATGTCACAGCCAATTACTTTGAAAGCCGTATAATAAATAAAAGAATATAGAGGTTTATATTTTTACTGGTACAACATGTTGGTTAAAATTAAGTGTTTAACATGTTGGTTAAAATTAAGTGTTTTTCCAGGTAGTTTAAACAGTTGTTAATACAATGTATAATAAAACATATTATTTGTATAAATGAACATCTATAATTATACATAATTTTTAAAAGTGAAGATTTAGTTTCTAGACCACAAAAGTACTAGTTCATGGATAATTAATGTAACACGGTGCAGATTTTTTAATTTCTTTGATTGTGTAAATCTTATAAAAGATGTATCAAGTTTATGCACCAGCAACAATTCCCAAGTGTATTTTTATTACAGCCAATTCATCATTTATTTCCCGTACAACCTTTTTTTTTATGAAAAAGGTTAAGGGTGTTCACAGTTTATATTATAATAATAATTATGTTTGTGGTGATTTTCTAATAGTGTGTCCTTTGATAGTACTCAGTAGTAGTAATATGTATTGAAATGTGGGATGTTATTATTTGTTATATTCTATAAAATATGAATTACATAACTTATGTAAGTTAACAAATTTCAGAACCTTTGATATCACTGAAAGAAAAAATGAATATGGTAATAAACAATATTAAAAAATAAAGAAAGAATTTTACTTTGTATATTTTTAAACAATGTTCTCAATCTTATAGTAGCAATATTTGCAGTGTACAATTCCATTTGAAAATAGCAGCACAAAATCTCCAATGGTACTTCATCAGCAATAAATGTCATGTGAAAATTGTACACAATATTTGCAACTAATGTTGGGAATATTGTGTACTATTTTCACATAATAATAATAAAATTTAATGAGTCCATTTTTACCATTTCATGTGAAAATCTGTGCAACATTCCAAAAATTAGTTCATCAACGTTAAACATCTACGGTAGGTCAATACCAACATTATGTCATCAACAATAAAAATGTGAGTATATTTAGAAAATTTGTATTTGAAAATAGCTTCGCAACAACGCCAACATTAGTTCATCAAAGATAAATGTCTTGCTCCATTTTTTTTAAGCATTGTAACATTTACTTAAATCCAAAGTTTATCATTTGAAATTCAGAATCCATATTTTTTCTTGGTTGCAATATCCTGCAAGATTTCAGTATGGTCGTTATTATTCAAATCTTGTACAATAATCATTCATTTTATTGATAATTTGATCAATTTTAAGCAAGTTATAGAGGCATGAAATTAATTTTTTAAACCTTTTGTCTTTATCTTAGAGAGAAAAGTTTGCAATAACTGTCCAATTTTATATCAATTTGCTGGAAAACATTAATTATGTCCCCTCGAACCGGAAGTGACATTATTACACTACAGGAGACGTAATGTCGTGCCAGAACATGCAGGAGATGTAATTAGTATTAATGTTGCTACTGAGAAAATTGGATTCAAATTATTACCATTGAGTCAATTCAATGTCAAAATGTTAAAAAAATGGACTCATAGGTTTAATGTTGATGGTTGGTTTAACTACATCCCAACATGAGACTATTACCAGTAAGACAAAATTCATATGTTGAGCAAATACCCGGTACATCTGCTGCATTAAAGGTTTATATTAACAGTTCCTTCCTTGCAAGTATTGACAGAAAATATTAAGAGCATTTCTCTTGCATTGCTGATGTGAATTTTTTGCATACATGTTTTGGTGCCGTTTTAGCCAAAACGGTGCCGTTTTAGCCTGGTGCCGTTTTGGCACGGTGACGTTTTAGCCTGATACCCATGTTCATTTCAAAATACAGAAATGAGATAATGCGCCTCAACTTTGTTGCCCTTTATATATATTAAATTATTTTGATTGGTGAAAAATTCAGTATTATCAATGTACAAGCTTCATTACAGGAAAAAGAAATAAAAATAAACAAAATATTTAATGGCCAATAGTTGCTTTAAGAGATGATTTTATTGTCAGCTGAAAATTGCAAGAGCTAAATGGCTGAAATTGTGAAAAACGTTACATGTACCTAACATATAATTGGAGACTTTTATGATCTTAACTCTGCCTGACATTTAAAGTTAGGTTTTTACTATGCAGGCAGGTTTTGCCTTGGGTGCAGTATCTAGCAACAAGGAGGAATGTTATTCAGTCATGCATGACTATTAGTATAACGGTTATATAAAAACAGTTGATATTTTACGAGATATTTGGCATAACAAATAGGCAATAGTAACGTATCTGTTCATTAACCAGGTGGGGCACGTCAAAAATTCGGACAAGATCAGAAATTAACATGATGAATGGCTAACACACCTGATAGCAAGGATGATCTTGTGATAAATGATGAACCAAGAGCACTTGTAATTAGTCTCAATATATAAAAGGTGTCTTATGACGAGAACAAGTTTCAGAAAAAGATTAGAGAATTCCCCCGAGCGTAAACAGAAAAGACACAAAGACAGTGCTAAATGGAAGTATGGAGGGAAGGGTCAATATTTTAAAATATTCGTTTTCAGAATCTCGAGAGCTCTCAACACACACAAGTTTCTCCCTCCACATTATAGTTACATCTTAAACATTTTTATTGATTGTATGCAAATATGTTTTATATTAAACCAAGACACACTTGCACAATGATAGAACTTGTTACTGGAATTTGCAATGCAAAACTATGCTGAAAAAAACCCAAACAAAACTAATTCGCAGAACAAACAATTTTCACCAAAACTTTAAGGGGGTCCTAGCCTGCTCTTTTTATACTGCATTTTTACATCAAAATACCCCCAAACAGTAGCTTATAAAACATACTTAATGAATCCAGAATACATGTCTGATGAGCATCTACATTTTAAACATCTTCCTGTCGTAAGGCACCCATAATATAAATTTATTTCCACCACAATGCATTCCACTCCCACAAAAACAGCTGGCTATCAAATAATATTACATGAAAGAGAAGATATCTGGACACTTTACTTGAGTTGGAAGAAACCTACTGTGCGTATAAACTGGGAAGCCCTAGAGAGGAGTGGATTAATACATGGTGTGATGTCACAACTTATTAGGCATGTTGGTTTTGCACGTTTCAGAAGCAAATGAGTGAACACTGAGCACCAAGTAGTTGAAGTGGTTAACAAGAGGCACTGGAGCGCTTTGACCTTATCTCTGCTTCTGGGGAATTGTTTGATAAGAAGTACTTCGCCCCAGGTAGATGCTTCTTGGGGTCTGTAAACTCTTTAGTTAACATGCAAGTTATGCAACATGAGCCATGCCACACACTTTCACGAGTTATCTAATCAGCTGAATACATGAACTGCACATTGAGACTTGCCACAAGAACTCGTTTTTTGCAAGCATATGCTGACAATATTATTTGCCAATTATATATACAGTGTATTATAATAATTATATACAAACTGACACAATATTCTTGTTTATAGGGTGGAAAATACCAAATCATGAAGTTCCGTGTCATAGTTCGAGGTGCACTCAACTTTAATAGTGCACGTAATGGTGCCTGGCCTTCAATTGGTAATATATGTGACTATTTAAAAAAAAATATGATTCAGTTTTATGTATAGCGTACATGCTAAACTTACATGTAGGCCGTAATTTTTTTGGGCGAAAACAGGGGTTCCCATATAAACATCTGATTAGCTCAGAAATGAGCTGGCCAAGATCCCATTTCCATGGCTTAAAAAAACCAATTATGTGTGAGGTGTTGTAGTAGTTATATTTATGGTGCACATATTGATTGATACGTTATTTGTAGCAGTTTTAACACATTATGTTAACATGGTCTATTATGGGATTTTGTTTGGTATTATGCACCCTATAGAGTGGTGGATAAGCATGGTTTGTATTAGTGATTAAGTATGACTGGTTTTTGTCCAGCAGTTAACTTATGGTGTTGGACTGTCAAGTATAGTACCATGCAAATTGGTACAGTAGGTTCGAATCCCACTTGTATAATACATATGTTTTTTAATTTATATTAACCAATTTCTGATCCTATTGTTTTATTAGATAGATCTACAACAGTTTGAACAGAGTGCACTTTAAAGTCATAAATCAAGTAAATTGTTTTCTTTTCAATAAAAACAATTACAAATAAAATCTATTTACAGTCAAACTTGTGTATAACAACCACTAAAGGGTCCTACAGAAGAGGTTGCTATGGACATGTGGCCCAAAATATGCAATCAACACACTAATTTACATCACTACTAAATTTGGTTTCAAACTGTCATGTATTAATTACTTTATCAGTTAAAAAAACATCATGAAAATCAATATTTATTATTCAAATCCCTAATATGGATTGCATTCTGTCACTAAAATTTCACAAATGTTCAATTTTAACAGGGTCGTACCCTGACCAAAATCCTAGGGGACAGGCAGACAGTAATGTTATGTATGAATGGCTTGGAATGCTATTTCTGGCTATCTGTAGCATAAAATTAGCAACATTAGCATGATTCTATACAGACAAATAATAAAAGACATGAAATTTGTTTTGGTTGTGATTCTCATGATGGGTGCAGGTGCTATCTTGCCTCCCCAGAGAGTATGGACCTGTTTAAGACTTTGCTTTATATTGATTTTGTCACATAATAAATTGTGAAATTTCTCACAAATGTCATTGCACACAAAAATTAATGTCCAGTTTTTAAACGTCACTGATGTGGCACATTTTCAGCATAATTCCAATTATGGTACGAGCATTAAGCTACAAGCAGCAAACGAACATAATCTATTATAACAAAGGTCACAATATACCAAACGTAATAGCTAAACGGAATTCATTAATGATTGCCGAAATTCTTTAATGATTGCTGCCTGGTTCAAACTTGAAAGTACATCATGTCTATACCAAGCAGTATTCAGACACTGTGGTTATCAATGTCTAAGATTTGTCATATTGCTATACAACACAGCTATCAGGTACATTTGCTATCAGGTACATTTGTTTCACAGCCAATGCGAAACTGTCATATGAATGAGTGCATGACAAACCCACACAGTACACCATAATACAACTGGACAGCTGTTCACATTTATAAAATTAATATAGATTATATATATTAAAATTATGCCTATTTGTATCAAACATATATGTTTTTGACAATCATGTCCTACTATAACAACAAAATAAGTTCTTTTTCTGGATGAGGGAAAAAAACCCATCTTTGGTCAAATATTTTGGTAACCACTAAAGAATTTTTAGCCTTTATTTTTGGTGAATTATAGTCGCTGCTGCCACGTTGAACAGACGGTTGTTCTATACAGGCCTAATAAATGGAGAATTGTGTGGGAAGGATTCCAGGGTGGATATTATGGACAGGTGACTATTTTATGGAGGTACCCGTTATTCCAAGTTCAACTGTATCTCTTTTGTACTACAAATTGTTGAAATGTTAAGCAGCTGCAGATAAAAATATATTTTTCATGACTGGCATTTGACAATTTTTGCAGAATGAAAGGCCATTTTAAAAGTTGTATGGCTATATTGACGGCTGCCTTAATGTCATGTCTGTACGACAAACCAAATAACTTCGATTTAATTGTCATTACACAGACTCAAGAAGTTTAGAGCTCTATTCCTATAATTCCACAAATACATAATTCAGACTGACATTTACTATTAAAGACTGGATTATATATTGATCAGGCAATAGGGTCTACTGTACCTCATTCCTCACACATGTCAAAATGGCAAACGGGAAGAAACGCAATTGCATGTTCTAACAGATAGGAATATTGTATTGTTAAAATATCACAAAACATTTATCAGGGTTTTATTTCTGAAATTTGACTTGACGCCCATAGCTTTGACTTTGGGAATTTTATTGTTGTTTGACTAAAAATTGGGAATTTTTATTTTCATTGGCAAAACATATTAAGTTAGAATTTAAAAAATAATAATACTGTGCATTAAAATTGGGAATAGAAAACAACATAGCCTTTTGGGAATGGTGGGGAATGATGCCGATTATCGGAGTCTAGCAACATAGGTGATAAAACCCTGTTTATAATTGTGAAAGGTGATGCAGGGTCATATTTTTTGTAAGTTATGTAACCTTCATAAAGAGAGAGAATTTTGCTTCAAACTTGTGACGTCACACCATAGTCGTCATTAAATGAAAAGACAGTGTTTTAGTTGACAAAAAGAAAATATAAAGTTTGTTTAATGACACCACTGGAGCACATTGATTAGTAATCTCAATTATTGGATGTCGGTTATATTGAAGAAACCCATTGTCACCACATAGTCCACTCTTACTAAATAACAGCAACAGATCTTTTATTGGGGCACTTTTGGCTGAGCTACATCCGCTCCCTGTTTTAGTTGAAGTCACGACATAACTACATAACGACATGACAGCACAACGTATATCATTGAATGTACAAATGGAATATTTTAGAAATGGAAGACAAAGCATAAATTTGTCAATAACTATTTAAGC
This sequence comes from Melanodrymia aurantiaca, assembly GCA_032355825.1. Classification (NCBI taxonomy): domain Eukaryota; kingdom Metazoa; phylum Mollusca; class Gastropoda; order Neomphalida; family Peltospiridae; genus Melanodrymia; species Melanodrymia aurantiaca. Next base: position 2,556 of record JAULBR010105695.1, on the reverse strand, counting down.
TTGACTATAGGTAATAGTAATAAATAAAATAATTCGTAAGTTATAGTCTCTACCACTGGCATGTGTCCACTAGACGTAGATATATTGCACAGAACAGTTTACAAATCACAAGCACTTTTTACAGCACTCGCACAAATTCAAGGATCTTTGCACTCACACAACTTCACTGTATTTAGTCAGGCTTCGCAGATTTATAAAAATTGTATTTATTGTGAAACAAATACCCTTTTCATATTTTCGTACAATTGTAAATTGATCATTCATTGAAAAAAAAAATCTAGAAATTTCATACAAATGTTTTATGTGATAAAAAAAGTGTTCAATATAATCTTAATTGCTCTGTTTTCAGATTTCATTAGATAAACAAGTAGTTTATTTAATGATCCACCTAGAGATTAAAACAATTAATTAATCATCAGCAATTGAATGTCAAACACACAATGATTTCGACAATCTATAGATGAAAACTGATACTTTTTTCATTAGTTAGTTATAACTTGTTTACATGCTTATATCAGGGTGCAATTTGCTTTTAAAATTGTGATTAGCAGTTTTTTCTACTGTATGGAGAATGGAAAAGCAACTACTGGAATTTGATTAGAACTTTTATAAAATGAGTAACAAATATTGCATCGCGATCGCAAGATTTGGCATCGCTTTATGCGATGCGAACCCGGTCATTTTGCAGCCGGTATATCCAATTAAGGTTCAAACGCATCTGTCATGGTCACACAATCCAGCTGCCTCGACTGCATGTCCAGGACAGAACTCACTGTTACTGTTAGTATGAGACAGGAAACCTGGTATTCCTTTTTGATAAGTAAAAAGGGATCTTGTATACACTCTTTCTTACAAGCAGGACAGTTCATACCACAGCCTTTCTGTGTAAGTGGAAGTACACATACTTATTGAGCCTTGCGGAGCACTTGCTCTGGATTGGAGCCAGTTCTGGGATTAAAAACCCTATATGTCACGAATGGGATTGGAACCCAGTACCTACCAGTCTTACGCACAATACTTTAACCTCTGCACTACAGAGGCCAGTTTTCCATTAATAACAGAAACAGATCATTTATATGTACACTTTCCATTGGATAAAACATCATAATAATACCATGTAATTTAATACAACAAAGAAAACATTCATTTAGAGCTAACCACAACATACAAATACTTTTTACACAGATGGGGATTGATCTAGCAAACTCACATGCCCCAAGCGGTGTCACTAACCACTGCAAGAATAGATTCAAAACTAACAAATCGTTCATCTAGGCAAATTTTGTCTCATTTAATCATTATTATTGTATACATATTGACAGCTTTGTAAAGAGATACAATTGTAAGCTCTTTTAAAAGTGATCATGTTGGGAATAGAATTCTGATCTGATGGGATTACTTCATTTAAAGGACAATCATCAGCTGGGAATGATTGTCACTGGTTAATGATTATTGGATTCAGACTCGTTAATTAAAAAAAAGATCTACATAATATCTAGTGTACAGTTAGTAGATTAAATATAGACTATGAGTTCAAAAGAAATTAATAAAAATGGGATCCAAAAACTCTTATTCACATAAATTATAATTATTGATATGTTTAAAATTCCTACAGTTATAAACATGGCTACACTTTTCCAAACTAAATACTAAATATTGCACGTGGTTTCAGGTGTTATTGTTGTCATGGCGCCAAACGTTTCCACTCCACTGCATCTCCAGACAATAGCATGACCTTAGAAAGTGTATCAACTATCAAGATGCATGTTTTGGCAATCGATTCCTATGTCATAGACCGAGCAATTTTACGTAATACATGTATAACGATAGTTTGACATTTCTGTTGTTGTTTGTAGTCATATAATTATATAGATAAACAAGGACAGTATTTTCACTTCTGTTTATCATGTTTATACACAAATTCATTTTCTTGTGGCTGGCTTCATGCCTTCGTAACATGATTTAGACTTTTGTGCCAAAATGGTGAGCGATTCACTTTAAGATGGAATAGCCATAGTTTGTGAAGATGATGCAAAGATTGACCAGATGGAAGTGTTCATAATGCTTGCACTGCATCTCTCTGCCAATATGTGTCTCTTTGACTCGGTATCTCGACTATCAGTGAGCATACATCATCTTCCACTACTGTCTCACAGTGCAATGATAATTTATTGATAGCGTTCATCACTTCACAAAAAATATCTACAATTATATTCAGGCTGTGATCGAGTGATGCAATGAAAAGAACCATAAGGGACTGTGCATAAATGTCAATGTTGTTCTCAATCTGCAATGTTCGGGAGGAAAGGAGGAGAGGGTATAAGGTAAAATTAAAGCCAAGTTCAGATTGCATTTAAAACGTCCTCCGTGGTGTGGTGCTTAACACTTTGGGTTTCAGGGGCCTGTTCCACAAACAATTTACGACTAGTTGTCGACCTAAACGTAAATATGTGATAAAAAGTGTTTCCCAAAATATAACTAAACATACTTGTGTCCAAGAATGAATAGCATCCTCGGGTAATACGCCACAAATGACCAAAAACCCATGACGTCTCA
>JAULBR010105684.1:0-10726 GCA_032355825.1 Melanodrymia aurantiaca | reverse complement strand
TCGTGACGCATAGATAGGTTTTAACATAGACTACTTTCTGTCTCTGTAAACAGCAACGAAAATCAAAAATTAAAAATAAAATATCCAAATAATAAAAAATGTATATAAACATGGAAAATATGTTTATAGAGACAGAAATATTCGGTCTAATTGTTTATCTGCTGTCTTCACCGAAACTATAAAAAGCGTAAAACAGGTCAAAGTAAGGTATTGCATTTAAAATATGATTAGGCAGGACTGGTGTCAATGGTGCATGAAATATCGTGAAATAGTCTCTGAATGTCTACTATAAAACTTTTTGTAAGTTTTCACCAATTCATGGATGGTATAATCCTGATAAAACAACGTCTAAACACAGGACAAGTGAACAAATTAAATTTTTTTAAATGAAAATTTTAATATACATTGAACAGTAATAAAATATTCTTCTCTTGCAGATAAAGAAAGATGAAGGAAGATGGACGAAGCTGTGAGATTATTTCGCCCACAATGGACGATGAAAAGGGTTTATTCATGGCCATCTCGTTTGGAAAAGTTCATCGTTTAAATTCAATTCTGTCGAAAACAAAAAACCTCAACATTAGGGATTCATACTACAGAACTCCTCTCATCCATTCTGTGTTCATTCAAAAAGATGACGTCAGAGCTCACGTGGTTCGTCTGCTGCTGAGACACGGATCTGACGTCAACTGTCAGGACGAATCGGGTCGCACTGCTCTGATGTACGCCTGCATGGAAGACGAGAAGTCAGATGTCGTTCGTCTGCTGATCAAATGCAAAAGCTGTGACCCCAACTTACAAGACAAGGACGGCTACACGGCCATAATACACGCCGTGAACAACAGCAACCACAAAGGAATACGAATACTGGCCAAACACCAGAACACTAAATCTAGAGTTGACGTGAACATTTTAAGCAAGCAAGGACTGACCGCTTTGGATTTAGCAGTGAAACTTCGCCTGTCCGATTGCTGCAGGACTCTCATACAGGACGCTTACGCTGATGCGAACGTTAAGGACAAGGTCGTTCTATTCGAACTGTTGCGAGAAGGAAACCGAAATGTGACTCCACTCAATGCGTGTTCTTCCCCGGGCTTTTACGCTCTCTCTCCACGTCCATCTGGTACGCCGATTCGTCAGTCATACATCAGGGCCTCGCCGTGTCACCGTCCAAACAGTGACCTCTACCGGCGGGTCATGATGTCGCCCTCGTTTCGCCCGACCCCATCCCCATTGTTTTTACCACGAGATGACAGTGAACGATTCAGTCGGTTAATACAATCACCGCTGGTACGTCTGCAGCGTGACGGTCACAACTATAGCCACCTGGACGGAGTCACCAAGACTCGCCCGTTGACGCCGATCTCTCCCAGGGTCGGACCGTCATCCCCTGTGGGTCAGCGCGGTGCTGCTACGAACTCTGGTGTGATCCGTCTGCCGAGCATTCCAAGTGGGAAGGGAATACGAACGCCACTAACAAACAAGGAACCGGATCCGACTTGAGGAACGCAAAGATATCATTTTCATTTTCATGTCCTGATTTCGACGATCGAGTTATAATAATTATTCTAAGACCTGTTGTTGTTGTCATGGCGATATTCGAAGTTTGTTGCCAGTAACTGTTGTCAACTGATCTCAAGAGTTTGGACTCCGTACGTGTGTGGTGGTTTGCCACTCATATTCCTCAGTTATCTGCCCGTAGCATAAAGCAAATAGGTGGCGCTTATGATGAAGTTCGTCTGCGTTCACAGTGTTGCCGCTCCATGCATAGTTTGGCCTATCGGCAGGGAAGGGGTCACTGGGAATAAGAAGTGTTTTAGAAATAACAATGCCGTCGTGTTGTTCTGTCCCTGACTGTTCAAATCGAGGAGGGAGCGTGAAGTTCCCAAAAGATGACATTCTAAAAAAGATGTGGTTAATCGCGATTAGAAGGTGTATTCACTACAAAAACAAAATCGTTACTAGATCGTTGTTGACCCTCTATCGGTCCTAAAGGGGAGCCAACTCTATTGCCATTAAACGGAAGTCATGAATGTCTCCCATTCGAATACATCAGTAATTCTATAAGCCTCATTTTATGGTTTTTATTTCTCGTAATATCACTTGACGTAACCAGTTATGTATGGACCACCTACATCCCATCAACAATACTAAACGAGACCATTATCGTCTAAAACGTATCACTGTAAGGTGATTATTGCTAAAACAACACCAGGTACCTATTCCATATTCTAATTATCATCGAAATATCTGGACAGAAAACGATTGTAATTAATTATGTTGAAAGTTACAGGGTCAGTATAATTATACTATATAAAATGTGTTTGTTTTATTTTGTATTCTAGAAAGAAAACACGCACTGACATGATGACAAATCAGTGTTCAACAAGTGTTTGAGGAAGTCTAGCCATGCGAGAAGTTTGAGCTAATGACACAATGAGCTATGTAATAATATAATTAATAATTTTCACTAGCTTACAACAAAGGCTAGCGAATTTAGGTGAACACGTTGTATCATCACTGATTTGGTTCAGGAGCCTGTTCCACAAATAATTTGTGGACGTAAACGTAAATATGTGACAAAAAGTGTTTCCCAAATTATAATTAAACATACTTGTGTCCAAGAATGAATAGCATCCTCGGGTAATACGCCACAAATGACCAAAAACCCATGACGTCTCAGCGATTGAAATTTCTCTATTTACATCTACGTGTACAACTAGTCGTAAACTGGACTTACGATGTTTTGTGGAACAGGCCCCTGTACTGTAGACCAAATAATTATTTATGTAAAAAAATTTTTGTTATAATTATATATAATTATAATTATTATATATTTATTTTTGCTTTGTTTTTATTATTTGGACATTTTATATTTTCACTATGAATTGTAAAGTCCCAGTAACAATCTTTTTTTTTCAAATGGTCAAATAACAAAATAATTATCTGAATATAAGCATGAAAAATAGTTTTACAGATATCGAAATAGTTTGTGTACTTTATTTACAACCAGTGGTGGACCTAGGAAATATTTTAGGAGGACAACCATGGATCAGTAATAATCATAAAAATGGCAATTATAGGAAGATATTAGTAAATGGTCACTTATTGATGCATTTTAAATAGTAACAAAAATATTATTACACGATAAAAAGGGCACTAGATTTTGTAGTGGGAGTATTATTGTTTCCCCACCCCCCCCCCCCACTCCCCCCAAGTAATCCAAGTGTTTATGTATACATGTATACGCTTACATGTATGCTGTTTATGTGTGGAACATAACATTGATCATTATGCATTCTTTAATTTTATTACATTAAAAATTATTATGTATTCATTTATTTATTTATTTATTTATTACATAATAAACGGTAACATGTCTCTTCTATGTCTCCAAAGGGTTATCACGTGTCATCCCGCTGACTGTTAGACTGTCCAATCAAGTACTTGTGCAATTCCACCAATCACTGACTCTTATTATTACATGCCAGGAATAAAACTGACACAAGCCCGCGACGCGTGATATTTAGGTGTAGTAGTTTCGTGTGGATTTTCTCAATAACTGGAAGGTAGGGTTTTAATTAATATTTATACATTGTATATTTCTAACAAAAATCTAGAAGTTTTCATATCAGGTCTGTCTTAATTTGTTTACCGTTGTCCATGGACGTTATTGTCTCCCAGCCCAGGTGATAGAATCTGACCAAACAATGAAACATGACGCAATTCCATGCTGCATGATCATGATGCAACGTGAATTGTATTTGTATTAGTTTATAATTGGATTTCAACAGTGATCAATATGACGGAGTGATACAACTCGTGTAGAACAGCATGCGTAACAAAGACAAAGAACTGTATTTACAAAACGTGAATGATAACCGTTTTATAATAATTATTGTAGGCCCCCTACTTTACGGCCAATGGTTGTGAACAGCTGATCATCAAGGTGAAGGACGAATAGGTTGACATGAACTGTAAAGTAGGGTTATTGACCGAATTTATCGCCACATCCTCTACTTTGTTGTAGAGCAGAATTTAGGTCTGTGTTTGTTTTAAGTTAAACCCCGATCATTAAGATTCTAGGCCAAGTATTGTTTTGGAGATAGTCAACATCCAAACTGCGTTAACGGGATATGCGTGGGTTATAGCGAAAATTGTGCTATGCCAAAACGGATCCAGAACCCGTCTCCATGGTCACCACAGCCTCAGTGACGGCGCTTAAGAGTCACTGGTAGGTACTGGGTTCGAATCCCTCTTACGGTCATTGGATTTTTAATCACAATGGGTCTATTGGCCCCAACCCTAGTGAGTTCATCACAAGTCTCAATGGGTAGGTGTGCACCAAATACACCGGCCAGTGACCCTCTACTGGTTCACAAAGGCCATGGTATGCACTGTCCTATTTGAAAGTAAAGTTTGTTCTATTTAACGACGCCACTCGAAACACATCGATTATAAATCAGCGGTTATTAGACGTCGGATGTATTGTTACAGAGGAAACCCGCTGTCGCTACTACATGGGCTACTTATACCAAAACACAGCAAGGGGTCTTTTATGTGCACTATCCCATAGACAGGATAGCACACACCACAGACTTTGATAAACCAGTCGTGTACCACTGGCTGGAATGGAAAATAGCCCATAAAATGTTTTGCACTGTGGAGGATCGACCCCCGACCCATCCCGCCACAGGCAGACATTCTACCTCTAGAATACATCCCGCTCCCTATATAGGATAAGTCCAAACATTGAGTGCAGAAGAGCAAACAACAAGAGTAGGGTTTTCTGTTCAGAACCCAACACATACCAATACTATGTTGATGCCATCATAAGAGCAATTGGCTTCCCAATAAAAATAGTCATAAATCATTGGAAAGGGAATGCCAAAAGATAAATTTTCCTTATGAAGACATCCAAGGACATAAAGTTTAACCACTAAATAGAAAACCTCCTGCATAATGTTTGAAAGAGAGTCCCAGGAGTCACAAGTGGCATATGGAACAAATCAGACCAGACATCATGTCTGAGGTTTTATGGGTCATGTGTGGTTAACAAGAAGATAAATCCATACGTTATTCAATCAAATAACTTCATAATGGTCAAGATAATGTAGTTACTAGTAGTTACCTAGAACTTCTCTATAATTAGTATGGAGGAAGAGGGGACAATGATAGAAACGGCATCAGCTTTTAGATAGACTACAAGTTAAATACAATTTGTCTATGGAAGATGGAACAATGATAGAAACAGCATAAGCTTATAGATAGACTACAAGTTAAATACAATTTGTCTATGGAAGATGGAATAATGATAGAAACAGCATAAGCTTATAGATAGACTACAAGTTAAATACAATTTGTCTATGGAAGATGGAACAATGATGGAAAAAGGAAATAGCATAATCTTATAGCTACAGCAGTGGCCTCAACCACCTAGTCACCTAGGCACGGGCCGTAATTAACATTGCTGGCTCCGTAAGTCTAAACAACACCCCCTCACAATCCTGGCTATTGGCCTGGTATTGATATCCGTTTTGGATATATCTCTGGGTATAGTCCAAGGGTTGTCCAGGCAAAACAAATTTCATCTAGACGTTTGTCAGTCATCTGCCTAGGAGGTTTTGGACATCTACTGAAGCCTAGACAACTGTTTGGTTGAGGCTACCACTGTAGACTACAAGTTAAATACAACTTCTCTATATAAATGGTAGAATCATATAGCTATACCACAAATTTCAGTTATTTCTTTAAAGTAAAGACAGATGGGTCAATAATAGAAACATTCTATCTTCTCCAACATTATTCAGGTGGTAATTTGGGACCTTATTCATTATTATTATTCTGGGTTATGTTTTGACATTTAGAATTGAAATAGCAATGAATGTCAATATAATGCAACTTTGATCACGTTACTTTAAATATCGAATTGTATAGAGCAATACATTTGTTTTGCAGAAATATGTTATAACCCTTCCATTGTTTTACTAAAGTCACAACATCTAAAATTAAGGACATGTTATTTACATGTATACAATATGACAAGATAGTCGTTGTGATCATGAAGCACATGGCAAAATACACATTGCATACACATGTACAACCTGCAAATAGAATGTACTAGTCCTAAATTTAGAACAACGCATAGCCCTTGCCAGTCAGCTAAAGCTGTAGCTTACCTTGCACATTTCAATTCTTTATAGAGTGAATTATTATTAATATGTTATTAAATAAACAAATCATAGTAGATGGATGCAGGTACCGATGTAAAGTCAAACCTGTCTTAGGCAGCCACCCAAGAGAGTAACAAAAAGTTATCTCTTAAGACAGATGGCTGCTTAATACAGGTCATAATACACTACAATTGATGATTTGGGAGAATGTTCTGGTTACCCTTTAAGACAGGTGGCTGCTTAATACAGGTGGCTGCTCAAGAAGGTTTGACTGTATATCCTACAACGACTATTGTGGTGTCTAAAATTGACTGTAACCTAAAACCAATGATGTACCGTAGATTTAGCAGCATCTTCATATTAAAATACGGAAGATCCTTTAATACAGATACTTCAGTGTTTATGTGCATAAACACATTTTGTATATATTTACTCGTGCTCTCATGCAGGCTTGCACAGTCGACTCTATTTACTTTTATAACAGCTGAGGTTGTATCCTCTCAGTAGTGATGTTGTATTGAGTTTCAACTTTGCTCTTATAAAGATCAGAAAACAGTCTGTCAGGGGTGGTACGTTACTAAAAGTGGTACAGCACCAAGGTTGCCAACCACCGTCTATTCTAGGGCATTAGGGTGTTGTTATAATGCCACCCACCTCACCCAACATTCTTCGAAAGTTTTTAAAATTAATGCTCTGAGGTGTATTCTAGAGAAATTTAGGGTGATTTTTTTCCTACAATTCTTTTTCTATATTTTTTGGGTAATCCAAGATCGTTTTTTCTTAACTTATTTTCACTTTTGGTTTCTCTAGTCACCACTCTTTCTGAAAATGTCATTATAATAATCCAGTATTTTATTCAATTAATTGTCGAGTAATAGGCCAACACACTTCCTTGGACTATTACTTATGCAGAGATACAGTTTGATCACAGCATTTAGTAAGCCATTGACAGACATGTACATGTACATGACAAAGCAGGTAGAGCACAAGAGCTGGACTATTATTGGACTCTTACTTATGGCCATGATGGTGTTTCACCGCCACGTGCTGGATACGTAGAAAACCAATGACAACATAACCACGATGATGACATTTGTACTTCACTGCAAACGCCTGAGAACACTTTAATAGTGACGTCAAAAGTTTGTTTTGTTGCATAGTGGTGATTTGTAATTTTGTGTACAAATAAAGTATTACACCGTCTGACTAGCATTGGGTTTTAAATATTGGGTTTTAAAAAGTGGTTTGGCTGTGCTGTATCATTTTGGGAAGTAGTACCCATTGCAATACCATCTGCACCGTCCCTGCCTTTACAACAGCTGAGGTTGTAGTAGTATCGAATTTACTCTAATAAAGATCAGTAAACTGCTGATCTTGTATTTTGGTCTAGCTACACCCTGGCCTTGAAGATAACCACATAAAATGGTGCTTTAAGAAAGATGCAATAGCTGCCATTTTAAGAAAATATCCAAAACATGTTTTGCTATACAAAGTTGTAATACCTGGCAATAAGGATTAATTTATTGCAAGATGCATTGTAATACAATTTTTTTTTTATTGTCATTAGTGTTTGTTTTGGTAAACAAATTAAAATGAGCACCAAAATGTTTTGATAAAAATAGTTAAAAATAGGCAAGTTTTGATAATAATAGTTTTATGAGACAATAAAATGGAAACAACTATTACGAAAATAACCTCTTATTGATAATAAACACCTGTCAGTCTTATTTATCGATCATAATTCGATAATAAAAAAAAAAATTGCCAATTTAGTAAATAGAACCATTTTGAAGCTGGAATTCAGTGATGCTTACCTTTTGGTAAGTTTAACATGTAGGAAATCATTGATGCTTACCTTTTGGAAGTTTAACATTGCTATTCTTTGCACCAGATGCATTGGACACGATTAGCAGTAGAGATAACAGTATCACAACAATCAGCTGTCCCAGCCAACCCTTTAATCCCATGCCAAGATGCCTTAAAGTCTGTCCAGACATGTCACTTGTTAAAACTGCATCCCTCCTGCACACACAACGTTTTCAAACCTTCTTCTCTTCGCCCTTTTCCTTGCCAGATTGTTTTGCTTGTACTGTACAAACTATCCTATGGGCAGGACATACTGTGCTAACTGTACAATCCTACCAGCACTCACTAGTTGCCCTCGCGTCTGTGTTGGGATCACGAGCTGCAATATAGAGAGAGCCGACTGACTTCCCACAAAGAGAATGGGAATGGTAAAAAAGACTGCTGACGTGGTGCCAGTGCCAGAGGCTTAGCAACTCACCAAAACTTTCAGTCTGCTGGCTGGCTGGCCACAGCCTTGCATGGGGTTCTTTGAAAAACTTTTATATTAAACTCACTTTGACAAAAAAGGGGCTCCTCTTAAAGGGAGGGTGTTCAGTTATAAAAAAAATTTAGTCAGAAGATCTATATAACTGTACTGTACTATACACAATTGCAAAATATATTTCAAATACAGAGCCAGCAAACATCAAACAGACCACTTTTTGAAGAACAATTTCAGACCTGTCGACCTTGAACCTTAGATGGCATAAAAGGAGACCTTAAATAATGGGCAATTTGACACACAAAATACCAGGGGATTCATTTTACAAAATAATTAAAGATGCAAAACATTTTCTTTCTCATACAGTGTATTAAGAAAAAACATTAAAATATTAGAAATATAGTCGTTACAAAGTGACTAATTTTGTGTTGAACTACGTTATTAACAAAAAAGTGGTTGCACCACTGATTTATGTTACTCCTTGTAAAATGATTAAAAAAATGTATGGACATACAGTCCATCTGCCTTGACTGCCTGTCCAGGACAGAAGTTAGTGTTAGTATGAGCAAGCAAACTTACCGGTATATGATACGTAGCTATGGATCTTTTATATTCACTTTGCCACAGACAGGGCAATAAATACCACAGCCTTTGTTAACCAGTAATGTTACATTAAAAAACTGACTCATGTGGGATTCGAACCCGAATACCTACCAGTCTTGGTCTAACCACTACACCACTGTAGCATTAGATTAAAACATTGTTTTCTAAATTCCATGTTTGTTTTGACAATATATCGCACAATTCACACTTCAGCAAACAATGATTACAGTGAGTAGAACAGAACACTCAGAACACTTCATCAGATTACAAACCAACATGTCGCAAACGGAAATCAGCCAATTGAAAAAATTTCTCTGTGTTTTTTTTAAAAACGTTGATAGAATTGTTTTTTTTGTTGGTAATTGTGATTTCCCAGGAGAAAATTCCTCCTGAGCAGAAGAAAAGGAATGATAAAATACCAGCAGACACTTGCAGAATACATGTGGGTTGACATGTCTGCAATTTGCATCTATTTCTTATTTCATCTTTGGGTACAATATATTTTACAATATTCTTTGAGTACAGTATATTTTACAATATTCTTTGAGTACAATATATTTTACAATACTAAAAAACCCCACAAAATCTCATTCTTGGAATTGCCCTCAGAAATTCTTGTGCATTCCTAACATTTCTCTCAAATGACAATAAAAACTTAACAGAATCACCTTGTTCACAAAATCCTGGATCAACTCCCGGTATAGTATCCTTGTCCATTAGATTCAAAGCACGCAACCATGCAATAAACAAATACTGTTATATTCTATGGAAAGTTCTTCAAATTATTAACAACAGATTCAATTACACCTTTCTTCTGAAGTGCATAATTATTATAAGAAGTCAGTATTTAGTTCCTGAACTCATAATGGTTATAAGCTTAGCAAATATCTTTTTTTAAAAGAGAATTTTGTTCTAAAACATTTGTTCAATCGATCCATATAGAATTAACCTTATTGCCAAAAAAACAAACACGTGTGTTCAATTACGATAAGTGGTTATGCACCGTCTTGAACGAAACACGAGTGATATTAATATGTGCTAGTTTAGATAGTGTTTTTAGATAGGAGGAATCTGAAAAATGAATAATGTTACAAAGCAATTTGTGACTACCCGGTACATCGTTTATAATCCAACCCATCTAGATGACACAGATGCCTGAAAAAAACCGAGTGCACTGTTAAGGGTTTCATTTTAGGTAGGGTATTTGTTTTGTGGGGTTTGGAGGGTATAGTTACAAGGTGGGTGATCGAGCAGCCCTCCTTCTCCAGCATATTGTTGTGCTTTATTTGAAGACAACCCTGCATTTTATTGTTGCCAAATAATTGAATTGAACTACTACATGTATACCCCAAATTAGTGGACCTGTTTACCCATGTAAGCATATTTAAGGTATGGTTATGTATGTTATGCTAACAAATTTTATGTTTCTCCGAGTCAATAATTATACAAAGAGGATCAGTCATTCAGAGATTTAAGGTAGGACTCCATATGCACGTAGTTTATGTTGTGTAATACATAATGCGCAATAGGGCCATCAATGTAAGTAAAATTTAGGAACATTTTCATGTGAAAAATACCTTTATTTCTTTAACATTGATGATGTTTTACGAATGAATCGTTGATATCATTTTGGCATTGTTTACACACCAACGTTCGAGATCAA
>JAULBR010105673.1:0-10727 GCA_032355825.1 Melanodrymia aurantiaca | reverse complement strand
GACTTTTTTAAAATTTTCAAAAATGTTTACCTTTTTTCTCTACGTTAAACGAAACTAAAGTTATCTACGAAAAACATGACTACAAATGTTGTGACGGGGACTATAGCGATTATACAGGTATGCCCAGACATTCAGGAACCTCAACAAAATATAAGACGTGTCACATTACGAAGCTGCGATGTGTAAACTTTGTACATGGGGGGAAATTGTAAGCGTGCTTACGTAACAGCTGAAATGCATGGGTGTTAACGAAAGTGAATTTATGTGACAGAAAATTCATTATAATTTCATGTTTTGATCCTATATTTACAGTGTATGCATAAAATTACATTACATAAACAAAATTTTTTTTTGAATTTCTACCACGACTGAATTCAGTCTTCTGACTGACAGTTAACAACAATGCAAATGTAAAACAATGAAATTATGTCCATATCACAAATACATATTGATATTTATTATTTGAAAAACAAAATATTGATCACTTGTTGGTTACAACAACAATAATACAAATTTCATAATAAACAAAGCCGACAGAATAACATTACCGGTTCAAAATACACAAATCAGATTGAGTTGCCAATAAAAGTATCCTGAATTACAGAAATTCCCATATCAGACTGAGTTGCCAATACCAGTATCCTGCATTACAGAAAATCCCAAATCAGACAGTTGCCAATAACAGTATTCTGCATTATAGAATTCCCAAATCAGACTGAGTTGCCAATAACAATAGGGTATATTCCTGGCTTCAAAATAGGCCATATAGAGTAGTCTCCCCCTTAGGTTAGCAAAATTTTTTTTGTAGTTTGGGGTATTTTAAACAGAATTGAGTTGTTAGTAACTAGTATAAAATACTTATTTAGCATATTAAGAAACTCCCGGCATACAAATTATATACTAGATGTTTTCTAGATTTTCCTATATACAAACGTAAAAAAAGAAATATCAATCTGTACATAATCAACCGTTTGATACAGAATACACACAAAAAGACCACAGTCTTCCTAAGATGGTTTATATGACCAGGGTACTTAAAGCCACAATGCCTAGTAGTCAGGGAAAAATATATACGCAAGAATAGACAATATGTACAGAGAAACCGCAGTAAACCAGAATTCCCTCTAAACCGAACATATTTCAAAGTCCCAAACAGCCTTATGTGCTGTATTTAAATCTCAGTAAACCGAACACCCATCTAAACATAACATTTTACTCGGTCCCAAGTGTGTTCGGTTTAGAGGGGTTTCACTGTATACTAAATTTGATTTCAAAACTGAGTTCGGGTTCACATCCAGAAAATGAATCATTTTCGTGATTTTCACGTTTATCATTTAACAGCAAAAATTAATGATAACCATTAAAAAGACAACACTGATGTTTATGTGGGATTGTAACTAACTTTTACCAATTTTTATTTATTTAGGTCGCAAATCCCATCTACGGAAAACATCTAAGAAGATTACACCAAAGCCAGAAACTATAGCTAAAATTCAGGAATCAACAATCTGGAAAATGGAAAATACATTTTATGAATTTGCTTTGCAACAGTTTCATTATGTGAAGCATCAGACATTTGACTTGTTAGAAGGAGAATATGTAGAAAAAGAAAACCGTTTCAACTACGAAAAAGTGCGACCTAGATAGAACACTAGACTGATGGTGTAAAACCATTCTGGAATGAAAGTTTGGAAAGGGTGTAGTTTTACATAATTATGTCACAGGTTATCATTTTGTGTAAAATACTGGCAGGTGATTGGTTAATCGCGGCTCGTGTATTTAACCAGAATAGTTGTAGGATACTTATAACGGGTCGTTCACAATTGTTGACATTAAAATTTTATCTATTCATACAAAGCGAAGGGGAGCAAGGCGTAGCTCAGCAAGCAGGTCCGCCCGAGGTTTGATAGGTCGAAGGATTGATCCTCGGAGGAGGACAATTTGGGTTATTTTGCATTCCAACCAGTGATCCTGGACTGGTCCATCAAAGGCCGTTGTGTGAGCAATCCTTTGTGGGAAAGTACACATAAAAGATCCCTTGCTGTTGATATTACTGTGTGTTTGACATGCAATAACCGCTGATTAATAATTAATGTGTTCCAGTGGTATCGTTAAACAAACTTTAACTTCATAAAGGGTCGTTCACAATAATTGTCGACATTTATCTATTCATACAAAGCGAAGGGTTCGAGGCAGTTCACATAATAATTTAAAATGATCGTTAAGAGATGATCTCTGAAATGCATGCAAAATCTGTGCCAGCATGCATACCTTGTCACTGATTGTCTCCTTAGATACCATACCAAATTCTGATCAATCGTAAAGATTAGGACAAAGATCGTAAAGATTAGCAACATACAATGATTACATATATTATGTTTTATTACCCATATGGGCAAAGAGATGGGAGGCAATATATTGTGATCTTTCCCGATATATATTACACATGGCCATTATAAGTCATTGTGTAACATCAAAAGATTGTGTGATGTCATTTTTATTGCGTGCTGCAGTGCAACAGGTTCTTTTGTTTGTGACTGCCCATAGAAAATTTCAATGTAGGCTCTATCGTTTGAAGATGTTCAAAATCAGTGATGCAAGCGCCGCTGTATTACCTTGCAGCTCATTGAGTATTCTGTACATCTCATTCCCTTGAACTCGTTAAAATATATAATCAGTTACAGTAAGTAAATGTTAGTTAACTTATTCTAATATTATTGCATATCATATGCACACAGCGTTTAAACACTGATACAAGGACATCTTTTTTAATTCCAAAAATAATCAACTTTTTATAGAACTAATAAGTGAGAGGGTCGTAAAAATTGGTACTCTGTACGAACAGGTAAATGTAGACAATTATTGTGAACAACTCCTTAGGTATTTAGTTATAACTTATTTACATGCTTATGTCCAATTAAGGTTCAAGCATGTCTGTCATAGTCAAACAGTAGACAGAAGTTGATGTTAGTATGATCGAGGAAACCCACTACTCGTATTTGATAAGTAGGAATGACAGTATATATATATGTACCATCATAGCCTTTGTTAAACGAGTTAAGCCTTTTTGAACACTCACTTCGGGTTGGGGCCGGTACTGGTATTAAAAACCCAATAATATGCCACGAATGGGATTCAAACCCATTACCTACCAGGTTTACGCCGGATGCATTAACCTTCTACGACTTCTACAGATTATTAAAAATTCCTATGTGAGCAATTGATGCTCTTGTGGAGCTCAAGTTGTGATGACAAAATAAAATCACGAGCTGAAAACAATAACCTAATGTGAAGTGATTGTGATGTAAAACTATGCTGGAATAAAAGTTTAGACTGCCCATATTTTACATACATGAAACTGCGATGTAACACTATGCTGGTTATAGGTTTGAATACCTGATGGGATTGTGATGTAAAACTATGCTGGAATAAAAGTTTAGACTGCCCATATTTTACATACATTATGAAACTGCGATGTAACACTATGCTGGTTGTAGGTTTGAATATCTGATGGGATTGTGATGTAAAACTATGCTGGAATGAAAGTTTACTAGACAGGTCGTAGTTTTACATACACGATAGGACGGTGATGAAAAACCATGCTGGAATGAAAGTTCCAAACGGGTATTCTATGATGTATACTATGTATTTATTTTTGTTGATTTCATTTAAGATTGACATGTAAAAAGTATGACAATTATTGTTGTGTGAACAGTTATTCTAGGCTTCAGTATCAAGCATTTGCTATGCATATAATTTCAGTGGTTTTGCCTTCTTCACAGAAATTAGATCTAACCTTTCGAAATCTTGTCTTGTATATTGAATGCATATTTTCAGGAGTGAAACTTACTGTATAGAGACTGAATTGAATCAAATCCACAGGACAGCAATACCTGTACAGTCTTAAGTTAATGATGAAAATATTCTGAATACCGTACAATTATGATATTATTATTACAAATAATTCCAGTAGTATGATAAACTTTTTTATTATTATTTCATGTTCATTTATACCTAAATTGCTTGAACAAGGCGTTGCCATTTTGATCGAAATCTAAACATGGTCACATAAAATTTATCAAATTGGTAAATATGGTCCCTATATCCTCTCCTTGCTCCACAGCCCCTGCTTAAGACAAGTGGTCTCTCAATACAGAATATTTTGGAGCCTTGAAAGGTGTCCTTTCACAACAGGTGGCTGTTAAACACAAATGGAGTGTGAATGATCATATAATCATATTTAGCAAGTAATTTAATAACAATGCAAATGTTTAAAATGATCTATGACATGATTTTTATAATTCTCTTTTAGTACGTGAGTAGTAAACAATATTGAAGTTGTTATTTCGGGGTGGATTGTGTGCCTGTTTGTACTGTTTATACACCTCAATGTGGACACCTGGTGTGGTGACGTTTATTCCATGGATTTTTCTCCTGTTGAAAGCTTTAAAAGATGTATATATATACATATATATATATATATATTATTTCCAGTCAAAACTTCACATTACAGTGAAAACAACATGTACGTACTGGGTAGATGTATCATGAGCTTGTAAATGCCATTGATGTCATTCATTTATGCATGTCAGTTTGGTGTGTACGGTGACTGCCATGGTATATGTGTATTTTATTCAATGCGTTTGATACATGTCGGATGCGCATGATCGAGTGTTTATGATATGTTTGTGATACTATTACATTATGGTTTGGGTGTTGCGTATGTGCGTGGAAGGAAGGATGTTGTGGTGGGTGTGATTACTTGTGTATATTTATGACTGTTTGTTACGTTGTTCTGCATAGTGAACCAATATTACACCGTTGTGCTCTTATTTCACCTCACTGTGTGGTGATATCTTTGTGTCGCATCTACACATCTTTGTCTCTCTCTCGTCTCCAGACCACATTACCATGCTGTATGGAATAACTTGTTAATATTTAATTATACTTTTTGCTAAAAACAAGTAACCTAAGTCTGGTAAAGGTCACATTATATAATTTATAGAAAAAAGTAAAGTGTAGGATACACAGGAAAAATATGGATCACATACTTATATAGGTTAATGTATGTTGAAGAAATGTATCATCCAATACCTTATGAGACAGACATGTGAACATGATAAGCATCCACAACATGTTTTACACAAGACACACTTGGTTATTACTGTTTTATATGCACATAGAACCAGTCATGGTCAAAATATGCAACATTTATAAAATACATGTTGCACATGTTGCTTTATGTTCAACATGTGATATCATTTATCAATTATCGACCGTGTGTGAGAGAAATATCACGTTTTATTGACCAAACAAAATGTTATTGACTGAGGCCAATGGCCAAGGTCAACATCAGTTTCTAACGTCCATAAAATATGATATTGCACGAAATATGGTCAATAAATAAATAATTTATTGGAAAATAACATAAATAAGTTACAAATAATATTTTCTTTATCCACAAATAGAGAGAAGATGAAGTCGGTAAATACCATTTCTTGTCGAACTGGACAAGTTGACCAAGGACAATGTCACTAGATGGTCATGTGACATAAACGTACAGATATATTCTCATTATGTAATAAATCTAACAACATCTGTGGGTAAAAGCATATTATGTGTCATTTTTCCTGTGTAGATACAACTTTCCATTTAATTTTGATGAAATATTTTACATAAAAATTGATCTTTTAAGTTTTATAAAATACAAGTCTATAGTTTAGTATTATTAAACTATCTACATTCACCTTTTGTTCGTTATTAGTGACAGCTGAGGTCACATGGTTCTCTATTCAGCAATACCCATTGGCCAGTGTTAATAAATGTTGGAAGGAGCACTCTATTCAAGTAATGTTACTTTTAGGCCTATAATATTCAAACTCCAAGATGGCCACCATGATTGATGTTTTAACACATTTTCAATACATTTTGAGAATGTCTGACCGGATTACCATAAAATGTAGTTATTCTTTGCAAAAGTGTTGTTATTTTGGGGATCTATTCAAAATACAAGATGGCCACCATAGCCTCTGAATGAATGACTTTCTATTTCGTCTTGAGAATGTCTGATTAGATTATCATTAAACATATCACAATTATAATACGTGCATTACTGAGTGTAAGCATAGTTATTAAGGGTAACTTTTAAATAGCTGTGTGCTTTATGCATCTTTTTTTGTCTAAATCTTAGAAAAATGACGTAACAATTAATTTTAAGTTACTTTAAAATAGGCAATCAAAACACTAAATAATTAATATTATGGTGATAACAGGTCGAGTGACTCAAAATTGGCTTTGTTACAGTTACTCCAATTCTAGTCTGTGAATCTATTGTTTTAGACACTGTGACCAAGAAAGGTTATTGTTGGTGTCAAACAACTCGCCCCATGGAATCATTTATTTCATTTTTTAAACATTACGTCCACTTTTCTAAAAAAATATATGAGAATACTTTTCTTTAAAAACCACTCCCTGCAGGGAATCTACCCTATAGGTCTGTATATCGTATAAAATCATACAATTCTAGATCATTTTAGATGGGGTTTTACCAGTATACCAGTATATCTTTTTTTTTCTATATGATGTGAGTTTAGGGCAACAGATTGAGTTTAGTTGTTAAATAAAAGTACTGCTTACAATACAACTAATGTGATATTAGCTTTAGTATAATAATGTTTTACAATTTTGTGTCTAAACTATTTGATATGTCCTCAATGAATTATTTCATGTCAAATTTAATCTTACAAACATTTCTTGTTTAATATGTCTGTTATTAGTTTGAAGATATATTTGAAGACATGTATTAAAATAATGAAGACTGACAAAAAATAATGTTAAATTATTCAGTCAATATTGATTTTTGACTCTCTATCTAACTTAACTTTCTTATTTCACATAGACATGAATGTCACATTGTTGAAAATTTTACAAATATTGTGTTTGCCATTCTTCAAGGTTTTGAAATATTTTTGCTTTTGTTAAAACACAATTGGTTATAATTATTTTTAGCAAGACTTCACAACATTTTTGCCAAAACATATATTTTAGCGGAAATGTATGTTCAAGGAATAAAATCATTTTAAATGCAAACAATTTGATACATCGCTTTATATTGTTGCAATAATCATTGTAAATTTGTAAGAGCTATTTAATAATTTGCTCAAGTAAGTTTATGAGCTACAAACACTTGTTGTCTGTTTTCTTTTTTCTTCATGTCCTTTTTGGAATCAATTGTGATTTTGATCAGTTTTATTTTGTAAGTTATATACATGTGTTTTGTAAATTGAAAGAAAGATAAGACAATAGAATGGGAGAGAGAAAAACATAATAATTATTGCATATAAATCCTGAATGTTTATAAAAACCAATTTAATTTGTATTTCATGTAGTATCTAATTCACTATGTCAGCTGGTATTGCACAAAGGTATAATATCATCCTATGTGATGCCTTTTATAATTTGTCATTTTAATCATGCTTTAAATGTTCATTTTTCATTAAAGTCAGGAACGAATATATTGCAACAACCCTGTTTGAAGTATAGAAGTTGTCTAGTCAGTTCTCTTTCCTTGTGTATAGTTATGTCAGCATTTTATTGAAAACACTTAAAACCTCTGCCATTCCTTCTTTTCATCATGAAATTGTTTAAATATTGCATCACTCTGTATTATTAAGATAGAATTTTAGCCTTTAACCATACTGGTATTGGTTTTGTCAGTTGGATTTCAAATTCTGATGAATCAGTTTTAAACAATGTTATCAAAATGGTGGTGCATGCAGTTTGTTGGATATTGAGGAGACAATGCTGGAACAGGACGCCTTTATTAATGGGTGCACACTGCAGGCACCTTTTAGAGGGTGCCAACAGGATGAAAAAACAAAGCTCCCCAAAATTAACATAAACATAATTATGGCAGTACTATTATCTCATAATGTGATATGTAAAAGCTTTAACATCAAACTTTTATTTTAAGAAACCCAAGTTTGACTGAATCAAGTTACATTGGTTACTGGAATCAAATAATTAACATGAATACATGTTTCTTCCTCATCAAGATTTTTATTTCACAAGATGATTTCTGATTTCTCTAGTGCTAGTAGCGATTCATAAAAACATTGGTTATTTTTCTTATATAATTAAGTTTTAAAAATCAAAATGTTTATATTTTTTTGCCATTTGACTGACGTGTGTTTGTATCTGGTTGGATCTGGTTGTATTTACATGCAAATTAAACAAATTATCATTATAATTATTTGTTATTGGTTTTTTGAATGTTCACATTAAAATAATGTAAACAACTTTTGTCAAAAGCAGAAAATGTTGAACTTATAAATTGAGAAAAACACTAACAATAGAGGGACAGGAAAACAGTAATTGAATAAATTGTATTTGCCTATCGAGTAAAATGGATGGTTTTACGGGTTAGTAAACATTTTTATTAAGTTAAATACATGTATTTGTTTGGGCTGCATTTTCCTTCAAAGTGGCTCTGAATGATGTAGACGACCTTTGCAAAGTAGCACGCGCAGACGTCAACAAATTGGATAACAATTGCGCGAGCTACAGCGGAATAAATAAACATCCCAAACTTACAAGCATCACGAAATTACAAGCATCGACAACAAACTTCGTTTAATTTAGAGAAAAAATGTCCTATTTTTGTGTCCAAATTATATAAGAGAACAATTTAATTTTTCTTAACATCCATACATGGATGTTGTCCGAATTATATAACTTTAGGTTAACAAATAAAAAATTTGTAATGCAAATACATGTACATACAAACAATATTTAGAAAAATCCATCACCAACAATGTTTTTTCGCATTTTGAGTTGTAGTTGCCTTTTCCTTCTGATTGATTTCTCCATTGTAACCAGCAATTTAACCAGCCATTTTCCATGACGTCATCAATCACAACAGGTAATATTAATTACCATTTGTTTGCATTTAAAATTTAACTGTTACTTTTCCCCCATTGTTGAAGCAAACTAAATTTATCTGTAGAAAAACCCTCACCAATACCAAAACAAGAACAATAAATAACTCCGCTTCCTAAATAGACCGCTATGAACTTTCTACACGGATGACGTCATTAAAATTCGATGGGCGAGTCTAATTTGTTATAGGGGTTGTAGGTTTATTTTGAATATACCCATGACTACATTATAGTAATAATTAATTAAATTACGCTGATAGTGTAGGCAGTATTGCTCTTTTAATATGTAATATAGTCTATACCATACTGGATATTTTTTATTTTAACTTTGTGGAAGCTTTTTGTTTTCGACTGGTTTGTTCTTGTTATTATTCTTATTGTTCAGTAAATCCCGCCAATCTGGTTCCGCGAACCCTTACGCGCGAATACTGTAATATTTATTACCCCCGCAGGCATTATAACCGGGGAAAATAAATCTCATAATTTCTCCTGGTATAACATGTCATTTGATTCGGTTGTTAAAACCATTCCAACCACTGACAGGAAACGTTAATAAAATATGACGTCATAAATTGTAAACATAACACGACGTCATGCATATCGCGGAGAACTCTGCAAAATCTGCTTTTTTCAGCGTTACATTGACGTCAGTCGTGTTTTGCAAAGCGTTTCACAATGAAATGTCTGGAGTAATAAATATAATATTAAACTCCATACCCTGTATTATTAAGTTTAAGTCCCTCGTGAAATAATGTTCATTTTAGTCACTCACTAAAGCTTGACGTGACAAATGAAAATTATTTCACTTGGGACTTAAATTTGATATAGGCCTACATGGTAGCTCGTTTAAATTAATATCCTCTATGTTGGAAACTTATCACGT
This sequence comes from Melanodrymia aurantiaca, assembly GCA_032355825.1. NCBI lineage: Eukaryota > Metazoa > Mollusca > Gastropoda > Neomphalida > Peltospiridae > Melanodrymia > Melanodrymia aurantiaca. The sequence continues at coordinate 908 of JAULBR010105673.1, read as the reverse complement.
AGGCCTACCTCTTCAGTTGATATAATAATGTTGTTAATAAAACAATGATAGGAAGACTTCTAGTACGGAATGAGTAGCCAAAGCACATTACAAGCTAGATAGGCGCCTACAATAATGTGACCCTGAATTTTTATATTGTTTTGTAAGCCAGAACAAATTAAAATATACAAGTAAATAAAAAATTAATATGAATATAAAAAATATCTTTACAGAGACAGAAATAGTCGGTCAGGTGCAGCTCAAAATGGAAGTTCCTTGTTTCGAGGGTAGTCGATTCCCTGTTGTTTTTAGCAACCAGATTATAGACGGGTCTAGAATAATCGATCTGCACTGCCAAATCTTCCATTTATTGTAGTTTTGGCTTGTGTTTGGTAAGTTCTGCGACAGGTCCGTAGCCAGGATTTTAAGATGGGTGGGTCGTTTAGCCTTATGGTGAGCCATGAAGGGCCTCACACGAGGACGCGATATAAAAACAAAATTCAGAATCATAACAACAATAACTCATTCAAAGAACCACAACCAAACAATTGACGATGCCAGGTGTTCGCGAACGACGGAGCTTGTCCTGCCCCACAGATCTATGACATCTGTTGTAAACACAACTAAGTCGTTTTGTTTGTTTCTGTGGATTTCATAACAACGACGACTGCGGTTCTTTAAAAACAATCGTCTTGTTTTGAAAATAGATTTGTGCTAAAAATAGTCTTTTCCTTCAACCAATCTGCGATAAATTTTGTAACGTTGGAGACTGCATTGTATAATGAATGAATGAAGCATTGGTTTTAAGTGCCTGTATCCAATTAAGGCTTAGACACCCCCACCATGAGTACGGTCCGCCATCAAAGGCCGGAACTCGGTGCCGAGGCTGTACCCATGGCGAGTGGGGGGGGGGGGGGGGGGGGCGGCGA
>JAULBR010105662.1:0-10728 GCA_032355825.1 Melanodrymia aurantiaca | reverse complement strand
AATGGTTTACCATCATGAAAGAGGTAGGGTTTATCAAATCTACAGTCTAAATGGTTTACCATCATGAAAGAGGTAGGATTTATCAAATCTACAGTCTAAATGGTTTGTTAGTTTGTTAGGCAAGAGAGGTTGCAGGATTGAAAGAACCATTTCCCTGCATAAACATTAGTGAAAAAGTCTGGTTTGTACTGTCATTTCTATGGGGAAAATATCCTTTGTGCTAATAAAGATGTAGCATTTTATACCTTTAGACCATGTGTCAAATTTACCATGTATTTTACATTCAATGAATGATTATTAATTGTCAAGAGCATCCACCTGAGGTTTGAGAGGTCGAATAATCAATCCTGTTCAGGGGATCCTATAGGTTATATTTCGTTCCAACCAATGATCCATGACTGGTTCATGGTGTGTACTATCTTATCTGAGAAAGTGCATGTAAAAGATCTCTTGCTAAGAAAAACCTATGTGGTGGCAGCTGTTGTTTTCAATTCTATTTGTCAATATAGCCTTGTGTTTGACATCCAACAGCGACTGATTATTGATCAATGTGATCTAGTGGTGTCGTTAAACAGACCAACTTTAGTCTAATGATATTTCCATTGTGTTATTTTTCCAATAATAGGTGAAGCTTGATATGGAAGAATTTGATGAATCAAGAATAAGAGAAATCAGTCCGATGTTAAGTAAGTGATTGTTTTTGTTTTTATTTAACATGTTTTACAACACATCTTCACTCAAGAAAATAATGTGCATAATACATAATTAATTTTATTATATGCTTACACATAAAATATAGAAAAATATGAATGAGAATTGTTATTTCGACCATTGAAGATATGATTTATATCTTCACTCGGTGAACTTGACACTCCAGTTCTGTGTTGTCACGGGAACTTCTTATGGATGACTAAACAATTCAAGTGCTAATCACATTAATTTAGCATTTTTAGATTAGCAGTTATTGTGAGTTCCCGTGAGACTATAAAAAACCTAAAATGATTTTCGAGTCAATTATTTATTGACAAATATATTATTTTCTTAAATGTATCGGACACATAATTATAATAAATAATTAAAGATTCGTCTCACTTATTGTCTAAATGTATTTTCAGCTCGACATGGATTTGGCTATTGCCAACGTTTCCAGAGATGGCTCAATGTCAAGAAGTAAGTATTTTTTTCATGAAATAACTACCGTAAACCGTGAAAATTTCGTAAGCGTTTAATTTTCGCGTAGTACCCTCCCAATCTTAATGTGCAAAATTTATAAGCACGTGTAATTTTCATGCTTATAATGTACTGTCATGTACCGACGGTCGTTCGCGAAATTTAAATGTTGTGAACATGCGCTTAGAGGCGTATTCGTGGAAAAAACACGTTGCAATATTAATACGGTTTACAGTTTTTTAAATATCAGCTTAGTCTTTGTTAATCTGTATTTGTTAATTCATCACCTATTATTAATATACACATATTATTTACTGATAACTATCTTTGATCCAGGTTTTTTTAAATACTGGGAGAATAAAATTCTTTAATACAAAAATTTAAAAGGAGGCCTACTTACCTTTAAAAATATTGACATGTTACCCTAAAACACACCCTTTTGGGCCTAATGCTGCTAACTCCAGTGGGCTTATAAAGCTGCCATGTTTTATTTTTACTGCAGGGAATACTTGTACTTTTCCAGCAGACAACTCGCCCGGATGATGCGCATACGTCCTGGAATCCGAACCGTACTGTGGGCGTACTTCATCCTTCTTCACATTCTCATCATTTCGTGTTTCACTGGATTCATTTGAAGAGCTTGCAGTCTATTGTGAGAGACGGACAGTCATGCCTTGTCAGTAGACAACAGTTCAGTCAAACTGAGAACGACAACGTGTGAATTCGATTGAAACAATGTGAAACAGCTTTTGATGTGCAAATGGAACACACATGATATCGTGTACGTTCAGTCAAACTGAGAACGACAACAAGTGAATTTGATTGAAACAACGTGAAACAGCTTTTGATGTGCAAACAGAACACACATGATATCATCTACATGTACGTTGGTGGCAAATTAATTATGTTTAAGCATTGTTGGTCGACATTGCTTTGTTAAGCTGTGATGGTATTAGATGCATGTGGACTCATTTATTTCAAGTACCGTACCATTTGCCTTAATACAAGAAACAGTTGTTTTAATAGTGAGTGACATACAAGCATCTATGGTGATAGACATACTGAAATAAACAGTGACTGTGTTATGTGATAAGAGTTGTGCAGCATCTACTGCTACAAATTCCTTCCAAGATGCATTGTGCTTTGTGATAATTCAAGCCTAGGTGACAGTGTGTGGACATCTGAGACAGAATAGACACTCCTCTCCGCTGTTACGTAGTACAGAACATCTAGTATGACCGATCTACCCATTTGTGTTCTTGCCAGTGAATTGCTGAGAAAGTGTTGCAATGCTTTATTTATTATCGTTTACATGTATTGGTCGGTTGTGTAGTCATGGTAGCTGTTGAGGCATTGTATTGTGGTTTATTAGGTGCGTCATGCGCACAATACCTCCATCTTCTGCACTTGAGATTTTTATTAGGGTTACCTCACCCTTAGTCCAAAATTGTCTAGAATCTATCCATTGACTGATACAGCTTGGGTGTCCCTGACTGGAGCCGAGTTCCCTGTTGGCCTAGCTCTCTGAGTCACTGAGGCATGGACCTTAAGAGTGATCGATCGGTAGTCAAAAGCAGTATATCTGGTTGTCAGCCTGTCGCCCAATCTACCACATCGCTTAATTTCTTATGGAGTTTAATGTTTCACATGTATGTACTGTCTTTCAGGAGAAACCATTTGAACCATTGATATTGTATGGCAAGATCGAAGAACCCGTATCTATTTAGCAGCTACAATTGTATGTCGTACTGCAAACACAAATTGGTCACCTATTTGTTTTTTCCTTTTATTTATTTATGTATTCAGAAAAACATAATTGCAGCCATTTTCTTTGATCATGGTTATAGTGATTGTTGATATTATTATTAAGGTTTTGTTTTAACTCCAGGTAGTACGTGGTAAGTAATGCCTATTTGTATTGCAGATTTTTATAAAGTTAATCTTCGTGCACTTCTCTAATTATTATCTGCATGAAATTTCAATGAAGTAATCCTGCCAAGATAAATTACAGACAAGATAAATTACTACGAATTTTCACCAAGTATTCATTTAGCACTCAACATGTTATACTTTGCAGGAACCTGGATCAGTTGAGAATTATGCCCACCGGATGTGGTTTGTTTTAGCTGATGTTAATAAATTGCCACAAAGGAAGGTCACAATTTAGAAAGACAATTATCCTAAATTAGAGCACAGCCAACCACTCATCCAATGAGAATTAAATTTTTTCTCACATGGAGTATATTTATATCCTGATAAAGTACTCGAGACAATTCACTTTATTGGCAGCATGCTGCATATTCAGTTAAGAAAAAAGTGTGCAGCACAGTGTTGTTAATTTTATGAACATGATAAATCGGTTCACACGTTATTGGATTATGTCGACATAAAAAAAATACATTTATAATGTAATACTGACTAAGTAAGCCAATTCTCTGTAATTTACACTACATGGATAATATTTGTATGCATGTATTCAGTAATGTTTGTTCTTGTCATATTATACTTTGGTATACTGCTGCTGTACACATTATGTGAAAGTTGCACTTTTAATAACTGTACAAATTATTTTAAATGCACTCCTGACCATGCATGATTGCACATGCAATTAGTGTTTGGCTGTGCTCTAAGACAGTTAGGGAATGCGTTAACAATACTTTAAACTGCATGTTCTATGAAGAAGCTATTGCACGAGAAAAAAGACTTGGCTTTGCCTTGCCTGTGTCTCCTGCAACAAAAGTTTATACATCGATAAAGTATTGTAACAATGTTACACAATCCTCCTTTACATGTACAGTTGAATCCCGTTGGCTCGAACACCGTTGGTACTCGTGAAGCTGTTCGGCCCATCGGATAGATCGACCCAAGCGTCAGTAGCTTAATATAAGGATTTAGTTCGGGACTGCGATCTTGGTTCGGGCGTTCCCGTGTATTCGACCCTTCCGCGTTCGAGCCAACGAGATTCTACTGTATATGATAACCATTCCATTTCTAATGTTGAAATGTTCATGTGACTTTGGTTTACTTATTATGACTACGAGTAGTGGTGAAATTTTATTTTTTATCCAAATAGATTCTATTTTTGAAAGACCTCGAGGACATTTCAAACAGTTCGTCTGTTTGCAATAGTTCCACAAGCAACGAAGTTGTAATTCCATTGTCATAACACCATTCCATGACATGGAATTGTGAAAATATATATTGTTTATTTTGTTACATACTAGATCATGAAGCAATGACTGATACATGGTATATCTGATGTTCAAGAACATTTTGAATTCATTTTTTAAAAATTATCGATGTAGAATTTCGAACGGTAATTGGCAGTATCCAAGTGTCGTTACTTGTGTACATAAACCTATAAGGTATGTATCAATGACTATGAGGGTTGTACATAGGGCTATAATATGCAAATAAAATATAATTAATGCTACATTTATTGACAAATATGTGAATTAATCTGTAGTCCTGATTTTCAGATGTGTGGAATAGTCAATAAATTACATTAAATTTTTTATGTTATCTTAAGTATTAAGATGTCCACATTTTTTTATTAACATTGTTTAAATGTTTTAGAATACCAATGTCTTGATTAGTCTGTTATAAGAGTAACTTTAGAAGCCGACTGCTGGTGCTATGCAAGAATGTTAAGTAGGCTACAGTACAGTGAGTACACTGATGACTGCACATCTTGACAGGAAATCCCGATGTTGAAGTTTAGTGCTTACATCTTGGTAACATGTAACTTTACATGCAAAACTTCTCTCACAAATAGTACCAAATTATATAGAAACTTAATATGTAATTGGTGTTTCTCATACATATTCCCAAAAGTCTCTTACATTCCAGTTTTATATTTACAAAATAATTAGTATGGAACTAAAGTCAGAATTAGTTAGAATTTTTGTTTTTGTTAGTTGTGTAAAACAAATTCACTATTGTATTCTGGTTTGGTGTACATGTCTCTCGATGTTTTATTTTGATGTAATTAAGTAACTACATGCAAAGTACGAAATTATCATGAGGTTCTGGATGGCCGTATATTTTTTACTCAAGACTTCAAATCCTTTATATTTATTTCAATATATTGTTGGATTTGAATACAAGATTGTTTTATGTTAAGATTGTTAATTATACACTTTATTTAAACATTTGTTGAGTGTTGGCGTGATAGTGAATTGTGGTCATGTAGTTGAATTCAATAAGATAATGCATTAAAAAATGGGCATGTTCGCTTTATAAATGTCGATTTGTATAAATGTGCATAGCATGTTCTGTATTGAGTCTGGATTTTAAAAGGTTTGACAAATCCACAAGGATAATTAGAGAGAAAATAAATGTCTTTCATTGAAATTATATTTTCTAATCACAATACATCTTGTAATTAAATTTTGTAAAGATGTATATACATGTACATGTATATCTATGTAAAACTATAATACAACCACTATGGTAAATATATATGGGAGGACAATATTTGTGTACCAATAAAATATTGGAATTTTTAAACATTGTAGTTTTTTGTTAGTTACAAAATAACACTCCTTCAAAATTATATAGAACTCCATGCATATATCTTGGTTACAAGTTTGGTATAATATACCAAACTTGTAATCATTTGAACACTAACACCACATTACCAATAGCCGTAGTTTCAATATCCAATGTCTTGTGATGAAACAAACATTTTGTTTCTATGCCACATAGTTCTAGCTTGATTATTCATACAGAAAGATAGTTTATTTGTTTAATGACACCACTGGAACACATTGATTATTAATCGGCATTTATTGGATGTCAAATGCATGATTATAGTGACACTGGTCAGAGGAAGCTGCCGCCACATCTGCTATTCTTCGAATAACCGCAAATGATCTTGTATGTGTTCCCACAGACAGAATAGCACAACACGGCCTTTAATGGACCAGTCGTGGATCACTGGTTGGAACAGGAAATAACCCAACTGTTCCACTGATGATCGGTCTGTCTAACCTCGGGCGGATGCGCTAACGCTCCCATCGGACAGAAAGAAGGGTATTAGTATTACAACTGCAACATAGAACAGTAGTACACGAGACAATAGCATTCTTATCCTCTTCATTTATGGATTATGGATGAGACATGACAAACAGACCGACCTAAAATACACATTTATAAACCATAGTAATGGTCTAAACAGAATATAATTCTGCCTATGACATAAATACAACTACATGTACACTGTATATTGTAGTTTCATTAGTTCATTCAGAAAATACCGAAACTAAATGTAGTTCGTTATCAGAAAACTAGAAACTATGCTGTGTATAAACATAAAAAAAATCGACAAGAGCATACTTTACGGCACACAGGTAAGTTGCCGTATAAGATTAAACGTCATAACATCCTAATTACTCCAATCCTTCTGCTAATCAATGAGTGTCGGCGAGTATTGTCGGGTAAATGGAAAAAAACCAAGGAAAATCTTTGTTATATTTTCAACCACTTTACTATGCTTCATAAATAACATTACAAAATATATAAAATACAATGTAGAAGTACATTATCAACATGTACAATATGCAATCTAACAAACCACGAATCGTACAACAGTCGTACTACCATAACCCCTTGAATAGTGATGGGTCAAATGAGGCTGAAGATGTTTCAACAAAATGAAGGCAGATTTTGAATATGTGATGGATGTAACAAGCCATTTATTTATTTATATTGAATTTAGGTCTGATCTGGCTCCACAAAGATGAAATGACTGTTTTCTGCCTTTTCTGTTGCATGAAATATTGACAAAACTATAGCAATAAACAAAAATTATATATATAATATAATATATTTTAAATATTCTCACGAGCTAATACATGGTACATGTACATGTAGATGATATTGATGATATTGTGGATATCAAATTCAAGATAGGCACCGATGCCATTGGCAAGCACTGTAATATATAACAGATGTACATTCATTGCATTAATTATTATTTTAGATTCCATTCAATTTTAAATATCAATTTGATTACAATTATATTATATATACCGGTATCAAAGAACCAGGCAAACATTCCAAAATGTATGGTAATCTCACAAGTGTTACAAAATGGATGTTTTACATTGACTAGAAGCTGTATGAAGTACTAAATGAACATTCCAACCATTCTAGTAAGGGATCGTGCATAAATGTTGATGTGTTTCACAACCTGCACAAAATTAGGATTAGGAATGACCACCTCCCTACCATTCTAATCCTAACATAAAACATTGATCAACTGGATTTTATCCCATTCCGAACATTGTGCAACACATTGACGTTTATGGACGGTCCCTAACCAGAACTAGAATGTGAATAAATGACCAATCGATGCTGGTCAAGAGGCACTAATTTCAAAATTTATCTGATTTGGAAATTAGCTTATACATATATACATGTATGATCACAAAGATTAGTTGACATATTTATTCTGTTCTACGTCTTCCTTTCAAGTGAAAATATTTTCTTGTACTATAATTAGTTTATTATTTTGACAAAATAAATCACAGAATGAATTCAAATTTCATTTATTATGCAGATTTTAATATAATAGCTGATGTTGTTGCACGATGTATATTAGCAAGCATTATAAATGATGAATGAATGATTCAACATGATTAAGCATACATTAAACAAATTGACCTATAACACATACACTTTGGTGCTTCATTTGTCACAACGTTTCTATAAATATTACTCTACTGGAGACAAACGGTAAAATAACATCTCTGCAATATTAAGTTAGTCTTACTCAACTAGTTTGGAATCTCAACTTTGTCAAGAGAATCTAGAGCAAGGTTAATGCATATTATGCATATACAGTTTGTTATATCAATAAAGATTAGATTAGCAATAAATCCCAACTGTTATTGGGCAATTTATTATGAATATAATTATTTATTTTATGCGAAAAGATCACAGAAGAAATATTTCATTCACCAAGTAGGAAAATACTGTGCATTTTACAAATTCTTTTCAACATTCCAATGTGTGTATGTAGTTTAATTCAAGAAGAAATAATTTAGTTTGATGAGCTTTAATGTTATATTCGTTTACAAACCATACTTCTTTACAAATATATGAAAAAAGATACTATAAAAAAAGAGATTTTATCCAAATACATGTATTAAAAAAAAAAAGGAATCCAAGTGAAAATTAAGTAATCTACTAATTATCTTTCTGGAGTGAATTAAGAATAATATAATTGTATTTGTTGGCAATGATAATCAACATAATTTTGTTAATCCTTTTCGAAAATATGCATGCAAATTTTTTTAACTCATTTTACTGATTTAAAAAATTGAAGAGTACTGGCTACAACATTATTATGTTAAAGATACACTCCTGGAGTCAATATCAGAAAACATTGTAAGTTTAGTTTACGACTAGTTGTGGACATAAATATAAATAGCGAGATTTTGATCGTCTACGATTAGTGATACGACTATGGCTAGTAGCGGAGGAGTGTATCTTTAATAATACCAAAATGCAAAGACAAAACTTTGAAAACATAATAATAAAGTTTAAATACAGAATAACTATGCATCACAAACACTGGCACTAACATATATTTTACAATAAATGTGTTAATTCCCTAGCTATAATGAAAGACGACCATAAAATAAACCAATTTTTCAAAATCAATGTGAAAAAATAAATAAAACAAAACTGCATTCATAACAAAGCACCACACAATTTCCCGGTACTTAACAGATTTTATAGCAATACATATTTACTCAAATATGTTTTTTATGTTAATTAAAATGACACCAACATGCATGTACTGTAAACATAATTATGTAATAAGGAACATAACACAACTATCTGAGATCACTATTGGATACTTTAACAACATAATGGTAGCCACAGAGGCATTTTAAAGATGACACAGTATAATTATGATATAATTATAATATTGTCACACTATATACATTTTGGCAAATAGAGTGGAATTTCATTTTTTTAATAGGTTGTCGAACTTCAAAAGTAGATCTGCATTGTACATATTTATTGAATGGACAAAAGAAAGAATAAATTTTATTATTTAAAAAAAAAAAACTTCTTTATTTATAAGTTGTCTAACTTCAAAAATAGATCTCCATTGCACATGTTTATTGAATGGACAAAAGAAAGAATAAATTTAGCTATTTAAAAGAAAACTCTTGGCAGGACTGCACAATTGGGGAAGGAGTTAATGGAAGCAGATTTAGAAACCGTGTAAGGACCTGATGACAGACACAGCTGACATGTTGCGGAAGGAGCAAATTATGGACTGTGCATAAATGTCAATGTGTTACACAATCAGAATCAGAACTCACTAGAATTTTTTTTTGTTTGAGTCAATTTTCAAAAAATCCGGATAATTTTAGGGGAAATGTAAACAAAAATAGGTTAATTTACACTAAACATGTTTAGCCAATTTCCAAAATGTTTAACCATTGGCTAATTTGGCTACCTACAGGGTGAGCCCTGAGAATACAGTTAGGATTGGGTTTGACCCTCTTCCTCACCTTCTAATCCTAACATAAAACTTTTATCAACTGTGGACGATGTTTTTACACGAACAACAATCTGAACATTACTTCTATCCTCTCCACGTTTTCCGAACATTGTTTGGATTGTAAAACACGTTGACATTTATATACGGTTCCTCAATGAGAAATGAATAGGTCTTCAAAAGATACAAACACATTGTTTACACCATTGCTTTACAGTGAAAGCGAACAAAACAAAAATAACATTCAGAAGTACACATGTAAGTGTAAGATACGGGTTACACAAAGACATGTACGCAGACACTACATCCATCAGTTCACAGTACACAGGCATAAATACTGTTGATATCTGGCAGTTGTAAGCTATTTCAAATGTCACGGGAAATGTTCTCATTTGAAGTAGCACAATAAATGTGTAAATATCTGTATGTTTCACCCATCAAGAGAAATGCCTTGTTCTGACATACCAGAATCCAGTTGTGTCAAATCATGTTCATCTGAAACAAGATAAATAAAGTTGTATGTATGTACATCACAAAATACATTGTAAGAGTCAATTATTAGGGATGTAACGGTACTAGAAGGCATGATACGATGCATATTCCCGATATATAGATCATGTTACGATACATATTGTGATACTTAAACTTTCATAGCAAACGACCATAATCCACAAGCTTAATTGTACACCGTTTTAGTACATTTCTATCAAGAAAATGTAAGCATTTTTATGTAATATTTTATTCAAACATGTATTGAGATATGACCACACTAAATAGGTTTTGTCTGTGACAAAGTATCGATATAACCAAGCATTCAACTTCCAATTAATAATTACTGTGTTCAACAAAACTTCATTTTCAATGTTAATAAGAGTTTGAATTCTGTCCATATCTCCAAATACAATAAATCAAATTGATGTCAGGGTATAATCTAGACCATTTTTCTAGGGTCCCTTTTTTGAAAATTGGGAAAAAATAACGCGTGAAGACAGAAAAAGGGGAATTTCTTTATTTACGTTTTTTTTATTTGTTTGCGG
>JAULBR010105651.1:0-10730 GCA_032355825.1 Melanodrymia aurantiaca | reverse complement strand
AATGTGTGAAAATTCCATGCGATGATAGATTTGACATCGACAAAGTGCTTTCAATGTTACCAAGGGTATAGCCCAGAAATTTTGATGTCTACTTTTAACACTTAATGACAGACGATTATCGTTTGGTGTATAAAACTAGAATCTTGGTGGAATTCCTTGGGGATTTCTGTTCACATTTTTCATAAAGTAGTTTTGGTTAGAGTCCAAAAATAGTGCAAAATTGAGATTCATGCAGCTATGAACATTGTTTTTTTAAGTCACATGATATCATTTGGACCAATCCAAGCATTTATAACAAATGAGAATATACAGGTTGGAATTATTCTTCTATGAAGAATTTATCTTGCCAACATGTTTTTGCGTACTATAATATTATTAAAAATAACTTCATTCACTGTATTCTTTGCGTCGGGTCGTGACCATGGCTGACGTATGCAGACGCGATTGAGGATTTTGGGATGTCTAGATCAAAGATTTTGAAAATTGCATATGCACATGTTGCTGCAGTTTTATTGTCTATTATATGACGAATTCCAATCAAGCATGTTTATAGTAATAAGCTTAAGTTACGAAATCTCTAGTTATTTTATACTATTGTTCAAATTGTAACACAGTAGCACGCCCGACAAAGTTAAATTTGTGATGGTATAGCCAACGATATATATATATACTTCACCAAATCACAAATGTCAGTGAAGCTAACACCAAATGTGTATTTTATATTTAAAATAATAAAGATATTTTCGTTCAACGAGAGTGATGAAAAATTGTTTAATTGGTTTACGGGTTCAGCAATGGGGTGACTGAAAACTGTTGAAAGTTAAGGATGGGCTATAAGAGAATTTGATCCCACACACGTGTGGGGTGTAAAGGTTTTGTCTTAGTGTGATTAACTAAGGGTATTGGTTTATTTGCCGTGAACCATCGAATGACGAACCTCGATGTAGTCTGCTGACAGCTGTTTACATTGTTTACATAGATACAGTTGACAATGAAACACTGTTAATCTATCCTCAGCGACTCAGTCAAGTCACATGAACCCAGCTGAAAATCCTACTGAAACTCCCAAAGTATATCTTTCTTGTTATTAATCTGTTAACACTTTTCATATAGAGTGGTACTTTGTATGGGACTATGCTGACGTGGGCCGTTTGCTATGTATTATAGATAGTTGATAAATAATAATCAGTATTTATTGATGCTCTGCCAAGACAAAATACTAATTAACTAGACGAGGTCAATTTCTTTCATATTAAAAACATGGGTAGTAAATTCTATTGATCATGTAAATATTTGCAAATAAGGTCTTAACTTAATATTTAATAAATCTCACACTGAAATGCAGTTGAAAGTAGCATGCATTGTTAATATGACATCACATTTTAAATAAAAGTATTATGATATCGCATAGATTATCAATGTTTTGCGTTACTTGGTATAATTTTAGGTTACTTTGTATATATATACATGTAGCTTCTCAAATGATGAAGGGGAGATGTCAACTGGTTGTAATAAATTAAATGTAACACTCGATCTCGTATCGTACTGTTTTTATTAGAATACTTGGCCCTTATAAACAGCTGACCTATTGGCCATAATAATTTGCGTAGATCTTTATTACACAGTTAGCACTTCAAAATTTCATATGGGTTGAGGACATGGATAAGATTGGTACCTTATAGGTAAAAAAGACGAAGTTTGTTTAATGACTCCACTGGGACACATTGATCATTAATCAGCAGTTATTACATGTCAAACGCAAGGTTATATGGACACTTGGTCACATATGCTACTCTGAATAACACTTGCAGGATAGCACACATCACAGCCTTTGATGGACTAGTCACGGATACTTGTTATGCAAAGGTCTATTGATATATTTATTTAGTAGACCACTGGGCTACCAGCAATTGCTGAAGCAGTAGCCCAGGAGCCAAATCTGATACACATATGCTGTCAGGCAAGAGATTTATCCAACCTTGTCCTTTGATGTTATAGAATAAATGTGTAAATTGTTTTGGCTATAAATCCAGTGTACTCGACTGACTTAAAATTCTTTGATATGTTTAAGCTTGTCTACAGGAAAATACACATATAAAAGATCCCGTGCTTATCATAAACAGTAGGTAATTTTTCTTAAGACCATATGTAGAAATGACCATATTATATGTTTTACTTCTAATAGACAATGATTATTTAATCAAAGTGCTCTATTGGTATCATTAAACAAACTACATTTTTTATGGAGGAAACGAGAAAAGCTGAATAATATTTGTAACACGATGTAAAATAATTAACAATTTTGCCTTTCAGGTCTCTTCTTGTAGCCCATTTTTGTGAAAACAATGCTTTTTACATACTTTTATCATGGATGCCTACATATTTTCATGAAAACTTTCCTACAGCCAAGGTTAGTTGCATGTACAGTACATATGTTTAATATATTTGCTTTCTCACACAATCCTAACAGTTGTGGTCATGCATGTTCAACTTTCACTTTTCATCTCTAAAATGATCGATTAATAAGGGCTTTTTTCTTTACTGACTAAATTACACAAGACGAGGTAATGAAGAGATTACACATGTGGGTATTCCATGATGGTTAATACAAAAGTAGGAATCCTATAAAATTAGGATTTAAAACAATACGAACAGTTATTATAACACTGTCAACTATATCTCATGTTCTTCCTCTGAAAGATCGTACTTTGATAAATAGAATCTATCTCAATTAAATGAGAATAAATGAGAAAGTCCTTAATTTGCATTTTAGACATGAATGTGAAAGAGGAACTGGTTTAGAAATATGACTTGTGTTCTGGTCTCCAATAAAATAACATTTGTTGTACATTGTACTTGTTTTCTGGACTAAAGTACTTCCAATGTCCATACAAAGAGAAATCGATAGCTACAAGTCATATTTCTGGACAATGTCCATACGATATTCACTGCTTAATGTTCTTTCAGGCTACAGGAGCTGATGTGGATTGCAAAGGAATGCCGTTAGTCACTCCATTGTGCATAATTAACCAAACGTTGGTATTGCAGAATACTATTATGCTGAATGTTGTTTGCTTTATTTGCAGGAGTATGATTGTAGCTCATTTTTCAAGTGCCCTGGCATTTCAAACACTTCTATTTTGGATGCCAACCTATTTCCATGATAATTTCCCCTCTGCCAAGGTAAGAGAGGGTGTCCCAATCAAAAAACAAACTTCTTTTGAATTTTTTTCAACACCGCACGTTTCACATAACCTAATATCAACTTTGAGGTCTACAAGCCCAGTTGCAATTGAAAAATTGCAGTTAATATAATTATTATGTATTAAATTGACTCTGATCGGTTGAAGTGAGTGTTTGGCAGTACACGACTGGTTTGACCAAGTGGTTATGGTGTGCAAATGCCATGCAAATCGGTGCAGTAGGTTTGAATCCCACTTCTTCACATACATGTTTTTCCATTTGGATCAAGTAAAGTAGAATGTCTGAAATTCAGTTATTATCAAGCACGTACTGCTATAAACGAAATATCACTAACAGCCCTGTATAGACCCCAAATTGTGCAGTGGTAATCAACAACCAATTGTAATGTAGCTTGTTTTTTCCACTCCACACTGTTGTATGAAAAGATTTTAAAAAATTATATTATTAATATTGGCTTTTTTCTTTTAATATATGCTTAGCCTGTCCTCACTATGTGCATATTCCACCCCAAAGGGGTGCGCCTACGAAATTACCAACAGAATAAGTTTACTTTATGACATGCGGTTATCTCCCATGATATAACTTCCTCTTTTGCTTATCGCCTATCGGTATAAGACGTATTTTTTAAGCTCTCAAGAATCTAACACTATCCTTTTTTTATTGAGGGCATTTTGACGTTGTTTATTGTCAACTATTTTTTTATTGAATTATTATTCAGTAACGGACGGACATAAAAACAACAGAGCATAATATGACACTTAGTGTTTTGGTTATATCTGAGCACTGTTCTAGGCATCCAATAATGTATCAATTAATAAAATAAAATTGAAATATAATTATCAAGTTAATAAATACCGTAAAACAATATTGAGTAGACGTCATTATTTTGTTTCGGGTCTAACCAAAAATGTTCTAGGTATCCAATATTGAAACTATATTATTCAAATCAAACTAAGATACCGGGGTAATGTATCAATTAATAAAATAAATTTGAAATATATGCTGAAGCCTGTTGACCAATCCCACCGCCGAAAACAAAGACGGAATAAATATTGTTTAAAACAAGTTAATAAATACCGTAAAACAATATTGAGTAGGCGTCATTATTTTGTTCCGGGTCTGTCGCCTTTTACTTATAAGGATAAAAACGTTTAAATTTTCAGGTGAGTTGTGGCATAGAGGTAGAATTTATGACTCGTGTGCTGACGGTTCTGGTTCGAATCCAGAACGCGACGCTGCCATAAATGTTTTTATACAAAATTCAAGTGTGTAAACAGTTATCTGTTTCATTTGCTCAAATATCCATTTTCAGTTTGCATTTGCTGTTGGGAACATCACGTTTTAGATTGAGAGAAATCAGGCATAAAGCGTCCAATATTAATGGAAAATAATACACACTGAGAACAATAACGTGACGTCAGAAGAATTGTTTATATGCTCTTTTCCACAAGCAGGATAGTACATACCACATGGCCTAATTGCTAACCTGTAGTGGGACACTGGCTGGTGTAAGTGGTGCACATCTACCCAGTGATACTTGCGAAGTCCTCACTAGGAATTATTTTCTTTCTTGCATCCATATCATTAAGTTGATTGATTAAATACCATACCATACTCCTTGTGGGTAGCTCGATGGTAGATCATGCACCAAACATACATGTAGCTGGTAGCAAATGTCAGTAAGTTTGATCAGTTCATGTTAGCCAAACTAGTATGCATGCGGTAAAACATGGTAGAGGTTTTATTAAGTAATGTCTTCAGTAATTACTTTGCATGTCTTATGAACATAATGCAACCAAACATAATGGACATCATGACGTGATACTTCGATGCAAACAACTAAAGATAAAGTTTATTTAATGACACCACTGGAACATAATTATGATCAATCTGCTATGAATCGATATCAAACACACGGTTATATAGCCACAGCCACACTTGGTCATAGAGGAAAACCTTTGCAACCAAGTAGACTACTCTTACTGATTAACAATAAGGGATCTTTTATGTGCGTGCTCCCACAGAGAGCACAGCACTCACCACAGCCTGATTGACCAGTTGTGGATCACTGGTTGGAATGGGAAATAACCTAGCAGGTCCATTGAAGGTGATTGATCCTACAAACTATCGAACATCAGAAGGATGCTCTTTCACTTCGCCAAGTCCCGCAAACAACTGAGCATTTAGAATGTGTCATAAAACATCATAATCTTACTATTTTTGGATGATGGTGTTGTTGATTTTTTAATAATTTTCTTCACAGCACGTACACACAAGCCACATTATCTTCTAACAACAATTCTGTTTACTTACTTGCTGCATGTGTATATCGATTTATATTTTTCAGGGTTGGGTGTTTAATGTTGTGCCTTGGGTTGTTACAATACCCAGTTCTATATTCAGTGGTTACTTAGCAGATAAAATGATATCTAAAGGTAAATGATTTAACTTTCACATTTCAATCATATTGACAATTTTATTAATGATATTTCTTTACTGATATAGAACCTGTGTTTGTTACAAAATATTCTGCTCTTTTGTTATTTTATGAACTACTATTTTGTTAGCATTTTGAACAATCTATTCTGAAATGTTGTGCTGTTAATGCAACTAATACACGTCTATTATACACGTACAGTGTATGTATATAATAATTGCAAACAAACAAAATCATTTTTCAATTGCCTGACTGATCGGTGACAATATTTAGGAGCGGAGGATAAATGTAAATGTTTTACAATGGAACAATGTTCAGAAAGGTGGGATGGAGTAGATTTGTTTGGACTACTTTTCATATAGAAACATCGATATTATAATACATGTATATGTAATGTATATTTAATTTTTTTACAATTTGTTTTTATTATTGTAGGTTATAGTGTGACATTTGTTAGAAAATTTATGCAGTCAATCGCACTGTATGGAACAGCCTCATTTTTGGTTCTTATATCATATACGTCATCATACGGTGGTTCATTGACATGTATGGCACTGGCTGTTTCTTGTTGTGGATTCCATAACAGTGGTGTACTAGTCAATCCGCAAGATATTGCTCCTAAGCATGCAGGATCGGTGTTTGGTAAGTTTAATCACTTCTTCCTCACTTACAGACCCTCAATCCACAACTGGTCTAACAAAGGCCATGGTATGTGCTAACCTGTCTGTGGGAAAGTGCATATGAAAGATGCCTTGCTACTTATCAATTTGGAGTAGCGGGTTTCCTCTCTCATACTAACACTAACTTCTGTCGTGGGCAGACAGCCGAGGCGGCTGGACTGTGTGACCACGACAGACATCCTTGAACCTTAAAAAAAAATATAACTAACTAACTAACTTCTAGAAAAAGGGCACTTGACCTCCATAAGGGTGGTGTGCACCCCATCCGTATCTGCGCCTGTCTACGTTTGTAAGAAATAGAATACTACATTTGTGTCCATTAAAGATCACTGGATACGTTTTGAAACCACTCGTTATAAGATCAGTGATCTCTAACGGCCACTCCTGTATTATTCTCTCTAATTGTTACATGCTGGAATCCTCTGTTGGATGTGATATTAGCATGTGCTATATGGTGGTCTATTTGTGCTCATATCGTCAAATTCTATGTGGATGTTTGTATGTATTTATTATTTCACAGGAGCACACAGTGACTACTTCAATATAAGTTCTACGACGGGATCTTTATCTGTAGCGAAACGTGTAGACTATGACGGTACAGCAGGCGTACGACTTCTTGACCAACTCGTGTTCAGCGTGCAGGATTCTGGGGGATTAGGCGCCAATGTGAGTCTTAGTATCACAATACTGGATGTGAACGACAACCAGCCCATGTGCACTCAGATGGTTTACTATAGCGAGGTCGCAGAAGGCGCAACACCAGGTTCGTTAACTATGCAACATGTTCGTGAAATACACAACAGGTTCATTAAATACACAATATGTTCGTTAAATACACAACATGTTCGTGAAATACACAACAGGTTCATTAAATACACAATAAGTTCGTTAAGTACACAACAGGTTCATTAAATACGCAATATGTTGGTTAAATACCCAACAACAGGTTTGTTAAATACAAAACAACTGGTTCATTAAAATTTAATACAGAACAAAAGCAGGGTGATTAAACATGCAAACATATGTTCCGTAAATACACAACAATAGGTTCATTACATGCACAAAAACGGGTTCAATAAATACACAAAAACAGGTTCTTTAAATACACCACTGGTTCAATACATACACAATAGTTTTGTTAAATACAGGTGCGTGAAATCATAGCAATGTTGTTAGCTTGTTATGGGTCAACTCTTATTACCCATTTTGAGTTGTTGTTGTGAAATGACCGGTATACTGAGTACCCCATGATGTAGCAATAGTGACATGCATCATAATGTTTATATTACGGAAAGTGGGAAGCATAAGTTGATAGATTTGCTCATCTTTTATTTTACAGATACCCTTTTAAAGAATATATCTTGTACGGATGAAGATTCAGGACCCAACGCTGATATGAACATTACAATAACACATGGTCAAAACAGCGATCACATTTTCACCATACAAGGGCAATCTCTATACGTCAATGGATCTCTATTGGACTATGAATTGACAAATGACTATTTTGAAATCGGAATTCTGATCACTGATAAACCTGATGTAGCTGTACGTACACTGTCAACAACTGTTGTTGTTGTAGTGAAGGTGATAACCTTGTTTATCTAGAATAGATAGTACTGGTACATCCATAGGTTTTCTCTTTGTAACATTAGAAAGTTATTCAATAACACAATATCAGCACATATTAACACACACATATCCACCCTCCTTCCCCACACCTTCACACATCTGTCTACACTTACACTTCAATGCTTATTTTAAAATTAATCGGTATCCTTTTAAAATGCCCATCCAGTTTATCGGCGATCCATGTTGACCTCCAGGTCTAAGATGTCCAAATGAATCCTATCGTAAAGATTTGTAAATACGAGTCAAACTACAAGCTTTATGTTGATGGACTTTATTTCAGTGTAGAAGCTGTTCTCTGGTATATTATAGAGGTCTACATTGTAGTTATGTCAATATGTGATTAGCTTGTCCTCACTGAACATTGCGTCTTGGTTATGTCGGCAGGTTCTCGCAGTCAATGAGCATACACCGGAGTGGGTGT
Source organism: Melanodrymia aurantiaca (assembly GCA_032355825.1). NCBI lineage: Eukaryota > Metazoa > Mollusca > Gastropoda > Neomphalida > Peltospiridae > Melanodrymia > Melanodrymia aurantiaca. The sequence continues at coordinate 2,356 of JAULBR010105651.1, read as the reverse complement.
ATCCCAGCGTCAATACCAACCAGTCATTTCCCTCTGTGCAACTCGCCGAGAATATCAGTCTTGGTACAACAGTTCGGCAATTTAACGCAACGGACAAGGATAAAGGTTCCCATGGAGATGTCTCTTACAAGATTCACGAAGTCACTAATCGTAAATATTTTGATGGAATTTTATTTATAAATTATTTCCAGAACTTACTCATTTATTTTGTAATATTGAGACCGACAAATAATGATCATTAATTAAAATTTTGTAGATACTGGTGGACAAAAGAAAGTGTACTAAAACATATTAAATAAATTTCAAATGTTCAAGCAAAATCAAAGATGGTATTAATATTGAAATGTAATTTGTCCACACACACACAATAACGTTGAGATTACAATAGCCTGGCGTTCAAAAGCGCGGACGTTCTGCTACCAACACAAAACGTTTTGACACCGATGTTTGGATCTAATGTAAATAAATGTGATATGATAGTACACGATCGGTGCCAGTCAAATTGTTTGTGTCGGTAGAAAATCACTAGCGCTATTGAATGCAAGGTAGATGTTTTTTGTTTTTTCAAATAATGTCTTTTTGTGTTTGCTTTTGCTCAAATTCCCCTAGAATACTATATTTTCATCATCAGCTCAGATATGATAATTATATGACTGAACATTGGTCGTTAGAGCCATTTATTTCCTAAATATGTTGTAGCTTCAGGGGCAATTGTTGACTCTCCATTTATAATGGACACCACTGAAGGGATATTGATGGTGAGTAGACCGTTAGACAGGGATGTGGCCACTTCAGGCGTGCAATATTTAAACGTCATCATCAAGGCCCACGACGGAGGATCGCCTAGTTTCAGTGTCCTGGGAACTTTGCCAATTAACATTACAAATGTGAACGACAATGAACCAGTGTTTAGCGCATACCATTACGACATAAGTGTTGCGGAAAATACTGCTGTTAATAGTATTTTGCATACGGTTTCTGGTTTGGACAAGGATGGTGATACCATTTCTTATAATATTCTTGGGAACTGGACGGATATGTTTGCAACCGCTGGAGCTGCTATTGAACTACTTAAGCCACTGGATTATGAAAGTAATCAATGCCATACAATCACTATTAGGTTAGTCAATTTATTTTAATTGGTTTTATTTGTTTGTGTTTTTATTTTCATGTGAACATATTTATTTATTGGGATCTTGTTGGAGCAACTGTTAGTCTAGTGTGTTCACTAATTTGTACTGTTTGTATCAGAGGTGAATCCATGACCTTTTGTAGACGTGTGTGTGTGTGTGTGCGTGCGTGCGTGTGTGCGTGTGAGAGTGTGAGAGTGTGTGTGTGCGTGTGTGTGTGCGTGTGTGCGTGAGTGTGAGAGAGTGTGAGAGACTGTGTGTGTGTGCGTGTGTGTATGTGTCTGTCTCTGTGTGTGTGTGTGTGTGTGTGTGTGTGTGTGTGTGTGTGTGTGTGTGTGTGTGTGTGTGTGTGTGGTGTATGTAGTGTATGTACGTGCGTGCGTGCATGCGTGTACATTTGCATTTTCCCCCTGGTAATTATGCTAATTATTTTGATGCGATAGCTTTATTTGCAGTTTTATGTCATAAATACATATTAAAATAGCAAAATATAGCACTTACAACTATCATGAGACTGTAACTTTAATTTATCTCACAGGTTGCCAATAGCGTGATAGAAGAAAGTGAAGGGAGACAACTGCCATCTAAAGGGAAGTTAGTCGACGTTTGTGAGAAATACGGGATTGATACAACTTCCATGAAAGATAAAGATCACATTTCCGTAAGATAATGTTATACACAATTAGAACATTAATCATAATAATAATAACAGAACAACTACATGTATACAGTTAAATGAATAGATATAAATAACACATTTCCATACATAATTAGAACATTAATCATATTAATAGAATAACAGAAAAACTATACGGTTAAATGAATAAATATAAAGATAACATTTCCTTAAGATGATGATATACATAATTAGAACATTAATCATAATAGAATATTTGCTCGCTCGCCATACATAGTTAAAATCTGTTTCATAATTAGGATGTTAAACATTGGCCCAGTAGGTAGGCCTACATCTGGAATAAGTTTATTCAATGTTAACATAATGTTTCCCCGACTCTTAGCCCATGGGGTACTTGGAAACACCAAAGAAGTTGGATAGTGGGGGTAGGGTGTGGTTGAATGGAGACCCCCAGTAGCCCTTGGACTAACATATAAGAAATTGTGTTGGCTATGAATAGGGTATATTCCTGACTTCAAAATAGGCCATATAGAGTATTCTCCCCCTTAGCACCGATAGAGGGCTACAAGGCGATGAAGTTCAGGCTGTG
>JAULBR010105640.1:0-10731 GCA_032355825.1 Melanodrymia aurantiaca | reverse complement strand
AACAGGTGATTTTCTCAAAGAGAAATTAATTCTATTGATTTAGCTGCATTCTTTACATGGGGGAAAATTGTTTTCCTTTTATAGCTTGTATGCCTTATAAGGCTTGTGCATATATGAATTAACGTACATGTACTGTACATGTAAAATGTAGTGTAACCAGTATATTAAAGATCGTTGTTTCCTTACATGTATACATGGTGTTGCATACATCAGAACATGGATATTGTATTTTAGTTATGTTTGATTCAACTTTTTAATTTTGATTAATTGTTTCGTTGTGCTCTATGTCGCATATAGGTGAAATAATCCTGAAGCGACTTTAAACTTCAAATCATTCATTCGTTGTGCTCTATAAAGTATTCTTCCTTTATATGTAAAATTGTGTTTATCGAGACCTTTAAATGTGTTAAATTTCTACTACAATTTTAAAATTATACTTTCATTCATATAGCACTGATATACTGACCAGAGCACAAACTCTAGTTATAGAAATTAAAAGGGAGTGCATGACTGTGTCCCACCTTCATATTCAACTGGTTTTCGTTATAATAGCTGTGTTGTGGTTCTCCTTGTAATACTAATAATACTAGTACTTAAAGCATTTTATAATGAAATTAGTATGTATGACTCCCTCCCCTTCATGGAACACACTGGTTTTTAAAATTCTGACTTACAATGCCTGTAAACCAAAGTCCATGACATAACAAATATATTTTTAGATTGTTATTTTTATAGATTTTTAAAAGTAATAAACTTAACCAAAATCTCTGATGACAAAATTGTCATTACTATGTATGATCCAAAGATGTTTTAATGAAAGTTATCTACCCATTTTATCTCGTATTATTTGCATCTTATTTCCATCTGCCTTTAAATGGTACATATACATGTAGGTGCAGTCATTAAAACCATAATTGGCTATAATTTTAATCAATGTAACATTTTGCACAACTATCATTGCTATTAAACCATCTTGGTGTCTTCTAAGCCCCCTTGCAATAAATACATCATAGTGATCGACTGTCTCTCATTAGATACATGTATGTGTGCCTAAGCAAGGCATTTCATTTTTCCTAGTTTGTGTGTCATCCATTAGTCAAATTGCGCTTATCCTTCTAAATAATTTGTTTTGTTTTTTTAACTTTTTCAAGTAGTTTATTGTATATAATATTATTACATAGTGACACTCTTGTTATGACAAGTGCGGTTTTTTTGTGTTCATTTAGAATCAGTGTGTGTTGTTGGTGTGACCATTCTAAACAATATACTGGTATGTACATGTACTATGTAGAAATAAGGTAAAATACAAAAGGTAAACAACAAAGATTATAACTAAGATAAGGATGCATGAAATGCAGAAGCCATCAACCTGACATTTGAGAATCCCTACATGTAACTGGAGGAACTAGAGAATCTCTCTGTCAGTTCCTTTACATTTCTGTGGTTTGGACAGACTCTGTGACCCTGAACTTTTATTACCTTACATAATTATGTAGCTACATGTATCTTCAAATGTACATGCATGTTTTTGGAAAGAGCCATATGTTTGGCAGCTTCTGTATCACTAATTTAATGAAGGACATAACTTGATACTGCATAGTCATGAGTTAATATAATTTATTACCTTACTTTAAGCTTTAAAATCAATCTAATTATAATACTGAAAATAAACAAGAATCAACCTTGTTCCACAACAATTTATGACATATAAATGTTGCATTTTGCTAAAGTAACGTTGAGGTTATTTTACTAGCGACAATGCCAGTGGTTGATACTGTTATAACAACCCATTCAAATGAAAGGTTATACCAATGTGATATTTCTAAGAAGAAGAAAAAAATTCTCTGTAACATTTGGCCTCTGGGGTAGTAATTAAGCAAATTATTATGCAATTAATATTCTGCATAAAAGCCATTTATTGGTTGATAAAGGCATACATTGCATATTACGTATATTTAATTAATTGCCAAGAGGCTTAATCACTGGTAGGTTTTAGAAATTATTGTGTTAATACCGGTAAATATTAATTAATAATGAAAATTAGAAACTAATTATTCTTATTATACATAACTTACATAATTTGCATTATTCTTTTTTGTTAAATTGAAATCAACTTTATTCTAAACCATTCTTTTTTATTCTTTGTGTTGTTATTTTCCAGTAATTATTAGCAATCATTGAATGTACATACATCGTACCTGTATGCATGCTGTAATGTCAAATCTCTCAAAGCTGTGATATATTCTCTGTGCCAGTACTATTATATTATATAGGTAAAACTAAAAATCTGTGGTAGCTTTAGTACATACTATTATTTGAATATATAATATATGTACATGTATACCATTTTCGTTTTGATATATTCATGTATATGTTATATTAATTAGTTATATACAAGTAATATATTTATCGCAAATAAAGTAATGTATTACGTTGTATGTTACAACTTTCGTTTGGTTTTTTATATTTACGAAGTTCTGAATACCAAATAATTAAGTTGCACTTTCATGCTTTTAATGATTATGCCATTTATGGTAAGATTCACATAAAAATACACAAATTGTAAAGTTTTTATAATTTTTCGCAATCAAAGTTATATTTTAGCTTTGTTTTATCAAAATTATATGCTTTGCAAGGATGTCACATTATGAACCATTTGTGTTTTCATACCAATAATGTTTTGGATAAACGACACAGTTATTTTAAGTTGTATCCACATAGTGATACGACTAAAAATTTGCAACTAAATTGGGACAACCTCTGATGATCCAGAGTGGATCATTTCCGGAGTTCACAAGCTGTGCCAAAGAAATAATAAATAAATAATGTGAAAGGAATTGACAGTTTGGTCAATAATTTGTATCTTTTTGAGCAATATTTTATGGACAATAGAAATAAATGAGAAACGTGACTGATTGCTTACCAGTCAGGGTTTTTGGCATGACAGTAATATTGTAAGAATTCGAAAATTGTCAAGTAAAGAATTCCATGCAATTTGTTGCATTGTGATAACAAATGTCATTGGAGTCGAGTAGAGGGACCAGCACATGTGAGGCAGGAATCTGGTCTCGGTAATGTTCAGTGTTAACAGCATTTTGGTTGCCGTGAATAGAGGCAAGCACTATGCAAAGACCATGAGATATCCAAACTCACAACATAAGGAAATGCCATACCCAAACTGATCATTCTCTTCAACATAACCATGGGCGGATTATTTACCAACAAAGCTGTGAAAATTGTGGTGGTAATTAAGTAAGTTTTATGTCATGATATAGGCCATATTTTCCTATTCCAAATGTACATGTAGCAGTGGTCGTATAAAGTATTCCTACTCGCTTCAGCTAGAGGGAACTTTCATTTAGGTCAGTTGTTAGAGCACTGGACTCTCACACAAGGAGTCCTGGTTCGGTTCTCCTCGGTGCAGGTTGTGATGTATGTTACATTTAGAGCCAACATGGACACGAACCCTAGATGTCGGATATGGATGGTTGAAACAATACTTTATAAAGTTATGACACTTCAAATATCACTACCACATATACCAGTATCAAATATCACTACCACATATGTATGTAGCAGTGCTGGTGTAAAGTGTTCCTTCTGGCTTCAACTAGAGGGAACTTCCCTTTAGCTCAGTTGGTAGAGCACAATTTACAGCTGCAACATTTTGCTACCACGATGCTAAAATTGACCACTGTGACCGCTTTAATGTTCTCAAATATTGTTATTTATGTCATCGTAGTGTCATGTCATAGCTAAGGCAGTCGCAAGTGATGTTATAACCTCTCCATTAAACCCGCCCCTGGTTCGGTTCTCCTCTAGAGTTTGAGATGTATGTTACATCACTAGGCGAGAACAACCCAGCTGTACTACAAATCGTTTTCATAGACTGAGCTGACATGACAAAGGTCCACATTAAGCTACTACAACAATTTGGATGATAAGAAACACATTGGATATACATATATTGATATTGTAAGCACTAAGATGTAAATAAATGTTAATTTTAGTCATAACGAGCTATAAATATGTTATAAACAGTATTAGCTTCACAAGTACGGTGAAATTCATCTTAAAACTAGGCACTGTGGCTTTACTGTTGACCTAAGTTGCCCTATTTGCAAGTAATGTTATATTGCATGTGGTTGGAGTAAATTGAATCGTCTTCAAAATTACTAATGGCATCACCATGGAGCCCAACTTCAAATCTGTTACAAGGTGTAACTGCATGTATTAGTGTCATTCCAAGCTCACAATAACTACAACTAAATAATTATCTCCCTTTTTTGCTTCATCAGCCATTTCCACAATATCACATGAGATAAGCTGCCAAGGGTAATTAATATTGTTTTACCATAAAATTTCTCATAAAATAACCTACGTTATTGTTGTGCCATGAAGCTGAATGAACAAGTTTAAACCTGTATTCATAAAAATAGAGTAGTATATTGATGGCCTTGGCTTGGTGCAGACTTGAGCACCTGGGGCGGGTTTAATGGAGAGGTTATAAGGTCACTTGTGACTGCCTTAGCTATGATATGACACTACAATTACGTAAATAACAATATTTGAGGATACTAAAGCGGTCACAGTGGTCAATTTAAGTATTGTGACCGCAAAACCCCACCGCTATAACTTGTATTGATACACACGACTGTGGCAGCGCAATTGTTTGGACGACTTTACGCTATCATTGCGTTAAGCAACGCTCATTAAACTGGCCCCTGAGCAAGATTAAGACCAATTACTGCAATACACATGTATATTGATGTTTGGTATTTAATGATTTTCTTATTTAATTAACATTGATGAACTGGACTTATGGCAGGATGTCTCGACAGGGCAGACATATAATCAATGAGATGGAAATGGTTATTGTCAGTTTTTAAATCCATGCACATATTCTATGAAAACTCAAAATATATTTTGAAGTTGAAACTGCCATTTGAAATATATTTTATTCTCCCGACTTTAGTATATTTTTGAAATGACGAATTTGAATGTTTAATATCATTCATTCATTCATTCATTCCATATTATTAGAGTAACAAAATTAAAGTCTAAGATTAACATACAGATATTTGTGTTTGTCATATGGTAATGGGTATTGAGCTTCCATTCATTCATAACTATTAACTAATTGTGTTTTTAGTTGTGATATGAGATGTTATCTGCCACATGGTAAGTTTCAAATTTACAACTTGAAGTTTGTGTCGCATGCACTATTTTAAACTGTTTAAATCTGGCACTCCAATGTTGATATTTCCATGGTTACAACATTGTTGAATCAATATATTTTGAAGACTAAGTTTAAATTTTATGGTAAACAATTTTATTTTCTGAAATTATTTTTCTTTTGCAGAACCTGTTCCAAAGGATGCCAAGATTGTCTTCATTGTTGGTAAGTATGAGCATCTAATTTATTAATATCGAACATATCGAATAAACATGTAATTTTCACTTTCTTGATAACTTGAAGGTCAGCTAACTTTGCTCACTCATATTTTGTATTAATTCCTATAATTGAAAACACCCTTTGCAATGGCTATTCCACAGTTGCCTTGACAACAAAATTCTATAGGTTGTTGTCCAGACACATGGGGCCGATATCATATCTCTAGGTTTCGTAGCACTGGGTTTATGTCAAAACCTAGGTCTAACACTGGTTTACAAAACATTCTGAAAAACTAGACATAGACCCACACCCGTGATGCATTTCAATACAACTGTAAACCATGGTTAAACTAAGGTTATTGAAAACCAGACATGTGAAATGCAAAGTGGAGATCACCCACGGTTTAAACCAGGTGTGACCCATAGGTTTGCAAAATCCACCGATAACCCAGACATATGAAATCGGCCCATGATGTTTTTTGGCTGTTTATAATAGTTATGGAGGCACTTGTAGGCCTACATGTACATGTTCATTAATTAATATATTTATATGTATGATAAATATGTTTTCCCAACAAATAGGTGGACCTGGTAGTGGCAAAGGCACACAATGTGCGAAGATTGTCGAGAAGTACGGCTTCACTCATCTGTCTAGTGGAGATCTACTGCGAGCAGAGGTGCAGTCTGGATCTGACCGAGGCAAACATCTCACTGCGATTATGGAAAGAGGAGACTTGGTCCCATTGGTTAGTGACATATAGATCTATCATTAACATACAGTCATATATTGTTAATTAGACACCTTGAAAAGAAAAGTACAAACACTAAAACCCTGTCAATGGCACTGCATTGGTTAGTTCATAAACATTGTGTTGTGATCCATCGGTTTAAACCTATAGAAAATCTACAAAAAGTCTCAAAAGACTGAGTTTACCAATATGTTTTCCATTTTAAACCGATAGAAAAGCCACAAAAGTCTCAAAAGACTGAGTTTACCAATAATTATGTTTTCCATTTTGTACTAATAAATTTGTTTTTTTACCCTCAATAACCTTTTGGAATCAGAATTTTAAGGTAGAGAATTGAGAAAGGAAGAACTATAATGAAGTGCCACTATGTTTGTTTGAATTTAACATTGTTTCAATTTGAATTGCACCATGATGTAAAACTATGTGTAAATTGTTTTCTCCTTACAGGACACGGTGCTGCAACTGTTGAAGGAAGCCATGCAGACCAAAGCAGCGACCAGCAAGGGATTTCTCATCGACGGATATCCTCGGGAACTCGAACAAGGAAAACGTTTTGAAAATGAAGTACGTCTCAGTTGGATTTCCTTTTTGTAGTTAATAGGATGTGGTGTGTGTATGTGCTTCACGGATAACTCTGGGTCCAATTCGAATTCACACACACATTAACCTTTAGATTTTTTGGTCTAATTTCAAAATTTATTCTCCAACCACATATGTACTGGATTTCATTTCAAAGAACATAATTTAGAATTTGATTAATTACTGATATGTATGGGTGGTTATATCCATGGGTGGGTGCACACATTTCTTTGTGCATACATGTATATGCTGCACAATGATAAATGGAGTATTCCCTACATTCACTATAAATAGCATAAAACAAATGTCTATTATTGTACTAAAATTAGATCTCTAATTGCTAATTACTACAGTAATTCAGTGGTCATAAATCTATAATAAATGGAAAACAGATATTTTCATAAAATTGCAAACAACACACAATTATCACATATCCATTGCAAACTTTTCTTTAATGTGTGTCTTGTATATTTGTTTCAGATTGCTGTGGCCAAGTTTGTGCTGTATTTTGATGTGTCGGATGAAACCATGACAAGCCGTCTGTTAGACCGTGCCAAGACCAGTGGGCGAGTAGATGACAATGAAGAGACGATCAAAAAGAGGCTGACAACTTTTCATGACATCACAACACCTGTTATTGATTACTATGAGGAGCAGGCTAAAGTCAGAAAGGTACACTCTTGAATGTGCATGGTTATATATACATGATTCATCATGTAGCTGTGAGTAATCAAATTAATGAGATGTGTGGGATATAACGGTTCTATTAACTTTTCTCTGTCATCTTTTTTATAGTTGACATATGATTTTAATGGTAGCCTACATCATATGTAATATTATTACACCGAGAATTACATGTATGTAGCCTTATTATTTACAAGTGGGAATTTTGTGTATCCCAAATAGGAAAATGTTCAACTGGCAACTAGTATAGTGCTCAATATTCAACTAGTGCTCAATATGAAGATTAAATGAAGATGTTTAAAAATGTGGTCAAACCAGTTCACCTGGTAAAAGTATTTTGAAAGCATTTGTCAACCATTGATGACTTGTCTGTGCTGTCTTGTACATAGTCACCTCGTTTTATTCTAGATCCATGGAGAATCCTCTGCTGATGAAATATTTTCTGAAGTAGAGAAAGTGTTTGATGAAGCATTTGATTTGGGTAAGTTGCCATTATTCATTAACGTTATCATGTACATTGTTTTCAAACCGATTTTTTCTTTATTATTAGAATTATCATTGACAAACACTTTTTTTTTCATTATTATCTGTGAGTTTAAAGTTATTGAAATATCCATAAAACAAAACATTGTGTGTCGACAACAATGGTTGGACAACACATTGTTTGTCTAAAAGGTTATGTTCGAGTGACAATGATGTGGACGCAGCTTGTCAAACTCCCAAGATTATGAGATGTGCTTTGTTGTCAAACACTTTCTGCGGAGGGGTCAATTTCCTAATTTTCCTACATGTATACCTAATTTTCGAACTCACAAAATAGATGTGTTCAGGTGCTCAGGGTTATTGGTTTATTTTACATACATGTAGTTATACCACGGTATTACTATAATCTGAATAGTAACAAGAAATATGCTGTTGGATAATAATTAATCAGCTCCATATTTTGGAAGACAAAAAGTGGAAAGTCATTAAATTGTTTCAAGAAAATCTCTCAATTGTTTTGCAGTTAGTACACGTTCAGCACTGAAGGATGCCAAGGTTGTATTTATTGTTGGTAAGTACGTTCACCGCATCATTGAACATTTGCACAAACTCTAACCTGGATACAAATTTAATGTAATCATAAGCCTATCGGCCAATGTCAATTTTCTCTTTGTACTTTACGGTATTCAATTTAATTTAAATTAGCACATTCACTACAAAGACAACTTCCTATTAATAATAATCATACCCATAAAATAAGACAACATTTCATAATTTAAACCAATTTGAAAATATATTAAAATAATGTAGAATAATTAATTTTGTATTGTAATAACAATCCATATAATGGAAAGGTCATTCATGCAGTACATTTTTTGTTTTAATTTCCAGGTGGGCCGGGCAGTGGCAAGGGGACACAATGTGCAAAAATTGTGGAGAAGTACGGTTTCACACATTTGTCCAGCGGTGACCTGCTTAGAGCTGAGGTGGCATCCGGCTCGGAAAGGGGGAAACAACTCACTGAAATAATGGAAAGAGGAGATCTTGTTTCATTGGTAAACAATATTGTATTACTGTTATTTGAATTATTATTGTTTTTGTAATAATTATTATTATAGAGGATTTGATACAAATGAGCCTAACTAGGAAAGCACATGATTAACTTTAATTGTAATGGTTTTTAGAATTTATTGGCAAAATGACAGCCTGGCTTGAAAACAATAGAAAAGACTTGATTTTATTTACACTTTCAATTTTATTTCAGAATTCTGTGTAATTATATACCAAGAACACATTGTAATATAATGCATTGGCTGTCAGACTAAATATCCTATCATTTTAATTTCAATTAATGTATATTTTATTTCAAATGGTCAGTATTACAATTCATTGTTAATTGGAATGAATCTTGTTTGCGATGTATAGGACACTGTGCTTCAACTGTTAAGAGAGGCTATGGAAGCAAAGGCATCAACAAGCAAAGGTTTTCTTATTGATGGCTATCCCCGAGAATTGGAGCAAGGCAAAAGATTCGAAGATGAGGTTGGGAAATATTTAATAGCAAACAGTTCTTACATGTAACTGTATTACAATGTATGTCATTACATGCATACATACAGTGTTAATAGTGCACACAAAAGACCCCTTGCTATTTTTCGGTAAGAGTAGCCTATGAAGAGGTGACAGCAGGTTTCCTCTGAGACCATGTGTCAATATAACCATGCATCTGACGTCCAATAACCACTGATTTAAAATCGAAAATTTTCTAGTGGCGTTGTTAAATAAAAAAACTTTACTTTTTATCTACAGTGTTAAATATATGCATACACATTATGTACAAATATTTTGAGGCCTCATTCTAGCAGATTAAACTGTTCACAGTCACAATAAGACCATACAGGTGTTCACGATTACTTTAACAGGGTGTTTAAAATAAAACCACACTCTATCCGAGACAATGCCAGTCTTCAATGTGAGAGAAAGTGAGAGATGTACTTTTGTTTAAACTGCATATAATTCTCCAATATATATGATGCTTGGAGTGTAGGAGTGATAAAAAAAATAATTAAATACCAAAAATTACAATTTGTTTTGGTTGATTGTTCAGCAAATTATTGTATTTAATTTGACTGTTTTAACAGGATATTTAAGAACATTTTGAAAAGATAAGAATTTGAAAAGTTTTGTTTAATATTGTAAATATCAGAAGATACTTTTTTTCATTTTTCACTTTAGATGCAAAAATACTATCTGTTAATATATTATTGGGATGTAGGGTGTTATGTATCACCTAAGATTATAGCAATTGAGTACTGGTATTAGAAAGCAAAATGAGTCTTCGGACACATACATGTAATACGAAGTTTTGCATGTGGAAGCAATAAAACTGAATAGTATGAACATTTGTTTCAAAGGTGTCCGTAAGTGAGTTCGTGCTATATTTTGAAGTAACTGATGAAATTATGACAAGTCGACTGCTAGATCGCGCCAAGACGAGCGGTCGAGTTGACGACAATGAGGAAACGATAAAAAAGAGGCTTAAAACTTTCCATGATATCACAACACCAGTCATTGACTATTATGAAGAACAGAACAAAGTCAGGAAGGTACAGTAACTAGGATTTCTTGCTAGTAACTTTGAGAACAAGAAAACTGAAACAATATTTAAATTATTATATATACCAATGCGAGTGCGGCATTTAGGGGTGTAATACACCAGACCTTCAGTTTTGAAAAACACAGGGGTGTGAAAAATCGCACTCCTCAAAATGCTAAGGAGTGTCATTGAATCGCACTCCTCAAAATGCTAAGGAGTGTGATTATTTGTTAGGTGAGCAATTTG
>JAULBR010105629.1:0-10732 GCA_032355825.1 Melanodrymia aurantiaca | reverse complement strand
CACACACACACACACACACACACACACACACACACACACACACACACACACACACACACACACACACACACACTCTCACACACACACACACACACACACACACACACACACACACACACACGCACACGCACACACACACACACACACGCGCGCGCGCGCGCGCACTCTCTCTCTCTCATTAGCAGGTCACAGTGTTCGAAATAAAGGCATTCTGAGGTTGTCCTGAAAGAAATGTCCAAAAACGCGTACGTTTTAAGCGCTGATCTCATATTTTATTGATGTAATTTTATTAAGTATTACCTAATTAAATATTTAACTATCGAGACTACGGGCGTACTAAGTTATTATTTAGAGATAGTCCTTAAATAAAATGTAACTAAATCAATGTGTGCACTACTCGATAATACATCATGGAAGATGCCAAGGTTTCTAATGAGAAATCTACTGATGTTCATTTCTGTCGTCAGAAATCATAAAATATATCCCAGGGCAAAGACATAAACTAAAAGCAGTGTGTCCACCCAGACAACCATGTCTTTTATCAAGGCTGTCTATGTCAGTTATTGGTTTTCTCGAGGAACAAGGGAGAGGTATATTGTTTACATCTGTCACCGGAAGGGGTGGCTATGCGACTTGGCACTGCATCGCGTGGTTTCTCGATATTGTCCGTCAACGACCTGATGTTTTAATGCCTTGATCTTTTTCCGTTTTCGAAGTAGTCTGTGTACATGCTATATTTGGAGTGAAACTCAGTTTGTGTTTCACTGTCAACAGCAATAAACATGAAGTCGTTATCTTCTTTGTGTGTCCTAATCAAACCACAGAACTGACCGATCTCGTGATGCCAGAGCTTAGGATTGAGCGTCTTTAAAGAATAATTGAAGTACAACACATATATTTTCTTGTCAGAATGCAGATCAAGTTTACTCTCTAAATTAGTTTTGCGGTCAAGGAATATAACGTCACGAACCCTCAGATCACGGACTGACCTTAGTTTATCAAGCACGATGTCAAATTTTCTAATCTTTTTATTCACTATAACTGGAGAGTGCTCCCCTTTAAGAAAAGCTTCCAGAACAGAATGCAAAGACGAACTATCACATTTTTTAGAACGAACTTCTAAGATCTTCACCATCAGTGCACATTTCAATTTTTCTCTCGATATTTCAAAGTTCTTTTGAAGAGTATCTGCCTTTCTATAGACAGATTCGGCTATCACATCTTTATTTTCAGAGAGAATATTCATCAAATCATTTAGCCTACCTCGTGTTTCTGTCAGTTTATCAAACACTTGAACGCATCTCGTGATATCATCTTCTTGAACCTGTTTGAACATTGCTTGAGCATTTTCTTCCATTTTGCACATTTTCCTCACCATGTCCAATGATAGCATCGTAAATGAAGTGGGCACTCCCTTTCCACCATTTATTTTCTTCACAGCTGATGGAAGGCCGTTTGCCATTAGCAGTGCTTCTTTAATTGTAGACGGAAGGTCATTTTCCAAATCACTCACATCGCTTATGATACTGAATGTGAAATTTTTTGATTCTATTTCGTTGTTTCTAGGAATATCAAAACCTACCATTCCTGAAATAGTCAGGTTTTTCAGCTTGTCAAACTCTGCTGAAAGTTTGCAGTTAATTTTACTTTTCTCTTCGTCCTCTGGAGTGTTATATGTACATGTAACATTACACCTAGCACCCCAGTCAATACCAATCACAATATGTGTTGGTTCCATCGTATTCAAAATGTCGAGATCGATTTTCGATTGTAACCTACGAATACCTATATTTTGTTGTATCGTACGCACCATATATGCGAATGTCATACTGGCCGAACATGGGCTGTTTTCCTTTTCATTCAAATATCTCGCTGACCCTTTCAACTTGAAAAAATCGCATAATATACTCAAACTCAGATCCCCATTGATATCAAGTGTATCTAACTTCTCGTTCAATCTGTCTGAGACAATGTGTTTTACACAGAGAGTATTTACTTCTTTTTCTTGAATATCAGTCCGCTTGAGCGTCGTTTTGAAAATATTCAAACTCATAAATTCGTCCATCCTTGCATCATACATATCGCCCAATCTGGCAAATCGTCCAAGAGCAGCTCTGCTTATTAAACATGATGGTTCCATCCTTTATTTTTAGAGCAAATCGCAAAAGGTCCTGCAAAAACAATGGTAATTATTAAATATTGATGATAATTTACTGTAAAAGTTGGGACTGTATAGGTTGGTTCAACATGTCACCGTACACATGCAAGTATGTCAATGTAATTGTATACTCGACTCCAAAGGTTTCTGTTGTGACACACCCGTTCATACAGAAATAAATATTCCTTTATTCCCATAAATTTAAGTTGATCCATGTAACGGGAATACCTGCAATGGGAGATGTGTTTATTCAAACAATGAACCTGCATCGCATGGAACTGATCACACGTTGCATGCAGATTTGTGTTGTGGTGTTCCACATCCGTAAAAGTGTCTCTTCCAGTTGTTGGATATTTTCGGAGGCATAGACAGTCGTTTAAGATGTCGCTCCATAGCATTTTGAGGTGTTCTGTTGGCAATAGACCCGTCATTCGTTCTGGCCACGGCAACACATAGTTCCCCATAAGTGGCCAGTCCAATAAAAAAAAAGTCGCTCGCCAGCAGTCATCAAAGAAATAACGTCTGTATGGCATTGCATACGGTGATGTGATAGGAAATAATGAAACAAAATCTGAAAATATGGGATTGACAATAATACAAACTTGACGACTGTCGGATGATATGTAGCCCGTAGTTTACGTGCAATCTACTGACAGCGTTTATGGTTTCTTTGTAGCGAACTGTTCATGTTACTTGTGGTTGCGTTCTTTCCTGAATATTTCTCTTGCCAGGTTCATAGATTTTTCCGGTCAAACACGTCCAACGGTATCCTTTTACACAGCGACCAAAGCGTGCAGCCCCTTCACTGTGTCAGAATTCGTACGGGTTGAGTCAGTCGACAGTTTCAAACGCTTTGCTTCCGATCGAACAAAATGCACAAATGCACCAAACGGCGAACAACATATAAAATATGCGTATTTGCCAAATATATTATTAAATGTCATCATTTACATACATAAACTGTCAGTGTAATCAGAAGAAATATCAAACCTAGGAATTGGTTTTAAAAAACAAAATACGTTACGCTAGTTTGACCTATTTATAGAATAGACAGACAAATGTCGTTAGTTATGAATATAACTGCCAGTCAGTCTAGTCACACCCAATGTAAAGTAGACTGAAATCCGGAACAAAATCTCTGTATTATGTTGGAAAAATGTTTGTACACAAAATTCGTTATGAAAAAGTCACAGCTATGTTAAATCGGGTAACGGATTTTGATTTAGTTTTAAAATCTACAAATGATTTTTTGTTAACATTGTGTTGTAATTAGATCACTAATGTTCTCAAAACTTATCCTAAGCTATATTTTGACAATTATATCAAACGTGAATTAACTAAAAACGTCGATATTTATGAAAACACTTATTTCTATAAATGTTAGAGCCGAACATGCATACCTTATTAAATACATATTAAAGCAATTTGGATACTACATGTAAGTACATTTTGCTACGGATTGTAACCGTAAAAAGCAAAATTCGGGTCCGTATTTGATTTATAAGATAATAAAACAAAATACGTTACACAAACCCCATCTATGAAAACATTTGTTTAGATTTTTCAAAATGTTATGTCATGTAAATATATAACAGAATTATTTGGGAATAGTGTCCCATTGCATTGTTCTATAGCAAATAGGTGTGCTTCGTTTTGCTATAACTATGCAATAGTTGAAAGTATAAGCCTTAAATATTAAAAACTATGAAAAGCTCCTAATAATAACGTTATTTATTCAATATGTGGCAAATGATCCGATGTAAACACCCCAAATGCAACTAATAATTATGTCATGTATCATGTAGATGCAATAATGTCTTGTGTTTTCCGTTCCTGTTGTTTGTCTATGTATTGTGTATTTTTTGTTTCGTCTGTCTTTTTTATGCTGCTTTTGTAATAATTATATGTATGTACCATTGCCAAAATAAAAATAAAGTAACGTATTTTGCTCTGAAAGAATATTCACATCACCAAAATAATCATAAAACCAAAAATGTCTGTCTATATAATTACATGTATATACATTGAAACTCCAAACCGAACACCCTTGGGACCGAATAAAATGTGTTCGGTTTAGAGGGGTGTTCGGTTTACGGAGGTTTCAAGAAGTGGCCTTTTCGCGATATTTATGTATGTATATAACCGAGTGTGTATTAAACAAAGACCTACTTGTCAGGATGCGCGCGCATCTTGTTTTGATTCTGAAGCTTACATCACGACCTAGCTATTAGTCGAGTCAAATTAAGAAAAAAATGGCCCAACCACCAAAAAATTGATAGAAATTGTTTTATAGCACAATCAACCCGTAGAAAGGTGCTAGAAAGGGGTGCTAGAAAAATCATCTACTAGCACACGTCCATTAGACGCTACTACTCCTTTTCCATTGGTTATTTCGTCTCGTTGCTTAGAAGGTAGACTGATTATACTACAAAATATTTCTGGCACTCGTCATTTTGTAGATGGTTTTCCTGACACGAGTCTCAAGAAAATCAATCCAAGGGGCTCGTCGATTGATTTTCTTGAGACTCGTGTCAGAAAAACCATCTACAAAATGACTCGTGCCGGAAACTATTATTATGGCGTTTCTTTGTACTATGGTCTATGCTGTATTTACCCACCGGAAAGGTTACAAATATGACATCAAACAAGATGACCGCCATTGTGAATAATGGCTCATTTTTACTATCATTTGCTTCATTTTAGAGGTTGTTAACACATTATGGTATTTTAAGCAAGAAAGTACAACAGGAAATCTAGCTACCTTGAATACAATGCCAAATGCTAAATATAATTAAATTATTATAATGATTTCACCATTGTCGCAACTACATGACGTAATGGATTTCTTTTTGATACTTTCCTTAGTAACAGTATTTTTAAGTATCTTACAGTTACACTAAGTTACTTCAGGCCCCGAGCGTATAGACATTTTTCAGGCTAAACTTTAATAAATGCTGAACTCCAGAGTTAAACTTAGAGCCCTAACTTCATAAAGTTTGAAGTGATCAGTTTTGTTGGGTTTTCTATTTTCAAGTCTTGCATTAGGCTTTAAAGTTTGAACTTTATTAAAGACTGAAGTCTTCATTTTAAATATCTTATAAGCACTATTTTCTTTGAATCTTAGGTTAAAGTCTAAAGTCTATAGACTTTAAAACGTTTATAAGCTCTGGACCTGGTGTCACTATTTCAGTATAGTATATGTCATCTTGACTTTGTCTTCAATACGTAATCATCCTATTCATATAATTATGTGAAATGTCTTGAAAATCGAATGAATGAATGAATGATTTGAAGTTTAAAGTCGCTTCAGGATTATTTCACCTATATGCGAGAAAATCGAATGAGAAATGGACTTGGTTCTATTTTAGAAACAGTGACCTTGACCTTTGATGCAAAGGTGAAACATGAACTCGTACACGATAACATAAAACCTATTTATATAAGGTGTCAAGTTTCATGAAAATCGGATGAGAAATGAAGTCGATTCTATTTTCAGTAACAGTGACCTTGATTTTTGAAAGAAGAGATATTGTGATCCTATTCGTATACATGTATATGAGGTTTTATGAAAATCGGATGAGAAATAAAGTTGGTAGAGCGGTGACGTCGAATTGTAACAGTAGCAGTGACCTTGACCTTTGACGTAAAGAGGCGAAACTCGAACTCGTTTAAGATATCGGTATCCTCTTCGTATAGTAATTATGTGAAGTTTCATGAAAATAGTATGAAAATACAGTCGGTAGAGCGATCACGTTGGATTTCTATTTTTAGTAACATTTGACGCAGAGGCTAAATGTGTACTCGTTCAAGACATCGTGATCATATTCGTGTATGTGAAGTTTCTTGTAAATCTGTAAATCTGTAGAGCGGTGACGTCGTGCGTTATGGGCAAAACGTTACATCCTCTCGACGACTCGTCGCGAGGGGATACTAATTATAGTCAATCATGTTGTAAACAGTGATAAACGATTTGTAAATTAAAAGCCGTCCTGTGTGTCAAAATATACATAATAGTATTACCCCTTGCTACTAATCGGTAAGTGTAGCCTATTAGGAAACATCATGTCTATTTTTAGACCAGGTGTTGACGTACAATAGTCGATGATTATAAATCAATTGGCTCTATATTTGTATTGTGATGAAAACATATTTCCGCCCCACCACCCACCCCCACCCCAAATCAATACACACAAAACACACCCACGCGCGCGCCACACACGCGGTCTCATAATACGACAATACTATAATAATAATAATAATAATTCTTTATTTGATAAACCAACAATGACATAATTTTCTGACTATAAGCACAGAAGATACATACAATGTAATTATTAAGGATTGGTGAGTTTGAAAATGTTATCTGTACTTGCAGGATGTTTGAGAAAAGACCGGATATTGTGAGTTTGAAAATGTTATCTGTACTTGCAGGATGTTTGAGAAAAGGCCGGATATTAAAGGATTATTCCTGTACACCAAGGACGCGAATGTGACGTCGAAGATGTTTGGCAAGAACCGCCAGTTCAGCAACCACGTGCGGCAGGTGTTCGAGATGGTGGGCACGGTCGTGTCAAACCTCGACGACTACTGGGAGATGGAACCTCTCCTCATCAGCCTCGGCTCCAAGCACGCCACATTCGCACTTCAGAAAGACTTCTTTTTGGTACGGAATTCAATTATACGAAACAATATTCAACCGTAATGTGCCTCGGTAAAAAAATACTGCATGCGTTGTCGCTTAAATTCACTTCATGCTTTGTCGTTTAAATTTCCACCCACTACGTGTAACCCATTTCTGTTAGAAGGTCAATTTAATTAATGACAGATCAGATCATTCATTCCAATGATTCGCTGCTTATTGATATATTTTCTTTATACCTATCGAAGGTTGTTTATTTAGCATATTAAAATATATAAACGACGAAACTATTAAAGGTACAGTTATAGTTGCAAAAAGTGCGTCTCCCGCAAAAAATTGTTTATTAATTTTAGTGTAGGAATTTAATATGTGTACCAATGTATATTTACGTATATAAACACAATAAACAGAAATCGTGCAGTATCGTCTACCATGGTATAATCGACAATTGATCTGACATCAGTTATTGTTTTGTGATATCTGATTAATAATCGATGTGTTCCAGTGGTGTCGTTAAACAAACAAGCTTTATGTTTATCTTGTTATCTTTGTGTTGTGCTATTTCAGTTGTTCGAGGATTGCTTGCTGTACAGTTTGGAACGAAAGCTGGGAGATAAGTTCACACCGCCAGTGAAGGAGGCGTGGATTCATCTTGTCCGATTCATCGTACCGCTGATGATATCAGGCTGGACAATAGGCACTGCTAAACTACAAGGCCATGGATAATGTGTCTCATTGGTTTGATGGAAGCTTCCACGTCTTGCAGTCACACGTGCTGTACGTAATAGACAGTGTGTCCTTCGTGGTCTGGCCTGTAATGGACAGAACTGGCGAAGTCAGAGGTTGTACCCATGACAGTGTTCTGATGGAAGGACTCCAAACATGAGCCAATCTCACAGTGTGTAAACAGTTCGCAGTGAGGATCTATCACAATGGGTTGGAACATGAGCCAAACTCACAGTGTGTAAACAGTTCGCAGTGAGGATGATCTACCACAATGGGTTTAATTCGTTTGAGAAAGGCAACAAGAAATGGTTAAAGGGACATACTCGAGTTTGAAACGATTCCATCATACGCGTACCCAATGAGATTTGTAAAACACATGTCTCCGATTAAACGTACAGTTCCCAGTTTAAGACGGATGCCACCATGGAAGTGATTCTACTGGACTACTTAGGCATAATTCCTAGCTTTAAGACGAATTCCACCGTGCTTGCGCGCATAATGCTTTTTGTAACATATTTCTAGCTCTTTATTATTAAAATTAACATTTATCTATACGTCTTAGTGCCTAAAATATCAATATAATGTATATCCAATGTGTTTCTAGTCATCCAAATGGTTACAGTAGCCTAATGTTACAAATAGCATTGTATGCTAAGTACTGATGCACTTGTCCTCAAATTCGAGACTGTACCTTTAATTTTAATAATAAAAATGTTCCATTATCCAGAAATATGCTTCAAATAGCATTAGATTTGCAAGCATGGTGGTATTCGTGTTAAATCTAGGCATTATGCGTTTAATACAACGATTTTTAACGAACATTTTGTGCTAGCTGTTTATATACTTTATCCGTTTTAATGACAAGTAACGGATACTATTTCCATTTTTTAATCTACGAAGTCCAAGTGAAGATGTCTTTGAAGCGCCACGTGAGCATCAGTTGACTCTATTCCCGTGTAATATCCCATTATAAGACGCTTTGTATCCAAACACTATATTATATACAACTCAATTGCATGTACATGTACATATATTTCCAATAATATACATGTAGTGTTAGTTGGTTATAACTTATTTAGTATGATAGAGGAAACCCGCTACCCTTGATGAATAGCAAGCGATCTTTTATATGCACTTTCCCAGACAGGACTGTACATACCATGGCCTTTGTTGAACCAACTGGACAAGGGTCGGTGTAAGTTTGAACCTTGACGAGCACTCGCTCTGCATCCATGGGTTGGAGCCGGTACTGGGATTAAAAATCTTATATGCCACGAATGGTATCCGAACCTACCAATCTTAAACTCAACGCATCTAACCACTGCACCACGGTGACAGGTAGTAAGTACCGTATGACCTGACAATGCTAATGTTAGATTGATGAATGATTGGAAATGACATACACAGATGTACGCATTGTAATTAGGACATGGTCATCCATCCAGGAAACGATTGATTGTTCCTTCCAATTGGTTCATTACGCTTCACAGATATCAGAGATATTATAGTTCTCTACTCACTTATTTTAGATCGTTATCGTGTTAGGCATTTCTGTTTATTTATTTATTTATTTATTTATTTATTTATTTATTTATTTATTTATTTATTTATAATTCATAAATTGTGTATTTATTTCATATTTTGTTTCGTTGAATACTAATGTTATGCATGCATTATACACTATATTTATCTACATATGATATACCAAATTGTATTTTATATCTTATAAACGAACTAATGGCCAACAACATATCTATGAATAAGACGGTGTTCAGGGAGTGTTTTTGACGAAGCCGATTTACCACAGAACCACGTGACGACTCGTCTTTCCGAAACGGTGATACTCGGTACATGTTCGATTAACTTCCGTTAATTTTATAAAAATTAAAAAAAACATGGATTTCTTGAAATTGTCTCCAAATAACCTTATTAAATAAAAACATTTTTAAAGCTTTCATTGATTTCTATTTTGATGACTGCTGAAAACAGGTGAACATATCCTGTAACATCTATATATTTAAAAACCAAATACATTGGAATGTGTTTTGTAGAGAGATGCTATTTGGCAACGATTGTTTTGTATACACGTTCGATAACAAAATATATGTATTGTATATCACATACTTTGTGCAAATGTGACATGAGATTATTAAACAACTCTTTTGACTTGTGTGACATACATAATATACCATACATGCTTGAATACAACAAGAGGGGTTCTATTTTGGTTGACCAGGGTTCAATTAGTGACCCAGGTTCTATTATTTGAAACGTATTTGTGTATCAAAACTAACACATTATATTATTACAGTGCAGTTAATGCGGCATCCATGAGAGATAAACCCATCTCTCACAATGTGAAAGATGATTTGAGAGGTCATAACCTGTGAACATGACGAGTTTGACGTCACGAATTCTCGCAACTTCACCTATAGGAAATATTTACACGGTTTCTGTCATGGTTGTTTCGTTGTTCAAACGATTAAGCACCATGTAATATTAGATTACCCGTAAAATACAGTTTATTTACAACTCATGTGTTTTTAATCGTACATGCATTCGCTTTCGCTCGTAAAGTACGATGTAAAACACACTCGTTATAAGTAAACGGTTTCTCACATTACACATTCGGGTTCGTTAAAAAGTGGTCTTTATGAGGAGGTGGTCTTTATATACATGGATTTATATACTGAAGGGACATTAAATTTTGCAGTTTCCTTTAAATACAAGTGATTGTTATATACAGGTTGGACAGTACTACCGGTCCTAGAGTATGCCTAAGACCATACTAAAATTAGACAAAGTATCAAACCTTCTGAATACTCGGAGTTCCCACGTCAACATTTGTTTACTCGATGTCAGCTCTTGGACTATAATTACGCACCTTCATGTTTGCATAACCATACATGTGTACATAGACGATGCATTCTATAACCAGGTAATTACACATACAGATACACGTGTACATAGACGATACATTCTATAACCAGGTAATTACACATACAGATACACGTGTACATAGACGATGCATTCTATAACCAGGTAATTACACATACAGATACACGTGTACATAGACGATGCATTCTATAACCAGGTAATTACACATACAGATACACGTGTACATAGACGATGCATTCTATAACCAGGTAATTACACATACAGATACACGTGTACATAGACGATGCATTCTATAACCAGGTAATTACACA
>JAULBR010105628.1:0-20589 GCA_032355825.1 Melanodrymia aurantiaca | reverse complement strand
CAGAGACACAATTCAGATAAGAAGGTCAACCCTGTTTCTCAAATTGAGAAGCTTTCTGGGGTTTGTTCCTAGGACTGCACAGCGACTTTTCAACGACAGAAACAGAAAACAGAATCGTTATTCAGCAACATGGATTACATACAAAGACCACCAAGGTTTGCCTGATTGCTTGATAATTCATGGTACTTAATTATACAAGAATAATTCAGATGGATTGATTATTGGCAATACTCTTGAAGTTTATCACAAGATCTCATATAGGAGATATATTTATATCAAAGTTCGCACCCGACGACTGGAAGATAGTGTCAAACGATTCTCACCTCCCTGGTTGGGAGAGCGTAGCATTCAAAACTCCCGAGCGTGGAGAGTTAACTTTTCAAATACCCTGATCTCAATGATCTCCCCTTTCAAAGTAGCGTCCTATGGGCGACACTGTGAAACAGAACAGTGTTTGAACAATGTTACAAATACCGACAGTCACGCAATGTAGATTTAGTAACGGAACCACAGAAACGTTGATATGTGAGATACTAAAATCGTTATTGAAATCTAAACGGCAAAACATTGACATTGCCAAATGCGAATCTCTGCACATGGAAAAGTCGAAGGGAATTTTCGATAGTCGAGATGGCATGTATTCTTGAATCACTCGCGAAAGGTAAGCATATTCTGGTCCACTGATGGCACCTGTTGTAAGAACAGCCACATTGTTTGTCCGCTGTCTTTATCGAAAGGACAAACAGCGTAAAACAGGTCATCATCTATGTCAATTATACGTAATAATTATGGTGAATTAACCTCTGAATGTCTACCATATAACTTTTAATCAAACGACTTCTGAGCCAAAAGGACATGACGTTTCTTAACATCAGCATATAATGAACATACACCATATAATTAGGATGGAGCCGATGGAATGTTTAAAAACAAATTATTTTGATATTAAAATTCGGGTGTCTGTAGGCTAATGACAACAAAAATATCTAAAATTGCTATGTAGGCTCCATAATACACAACTGATAACTTGTCGAGAACTGGTCAAAGTAAAACACGCTTGTGAGAACCAAGAAATGAAAATGGAATGTTTTATTTAAATAATGTAAAGGAAGTTGGCAAGTTTAAGGAAACTACTTGATTAATAGGCATCACATATTGGATATCAAACTCATGGTTATTTTAATACTGGGTCACGGCGGAATTATGCTACTGTCCCATGGGCTATTCATTTTAACTAACAGCAAGATTATTTTATACGCACTTCACCACATACGTGATAGCAAATGCTACAGCTTATTATGTACCAGTCATGGTCGACTTGATGCAATGGGGAAATTGAACAGGTCCACTGTTGATGATCGATCCTAAGACCTCGTGCACTGCGGGCGGACTCTCTACCACGGAGGTAACTTATGCTCAGTTTTCTTTAACGACACATCGGACGCAGGGGGTGGGATAGGTGGTTGGGGTGGGGTTGGAGGAGTGGGGATTGGGGTGCATGCAGGGAGCATATGGAGCTCAAAGTGATCAAATCCAATGTGGAAATGTTACACGCCCATTGTGAAAACTCAATCAGCGAGCTCTAAATATAGATGTATGTTTTAATACGACTCGCACACAGTAGCCAGAAGTGAACTAAACTGACGATTGATTAAGGCAAAAAGAGCAACCAGTGCTGTAGATGTGTAGATTAACACGGCGAGACAGAGACGAGGTATAGAGGGAGCCGACCACGTCTTAAAACAGGTGTCGCCACTGTCTCGTGAGAGGTTCGCACGATACACCGATACATTGATCTACTAGTCCAGCCTTCACAGACAAACCGCTTCAATCGGCTGCACGAACATAACTTATTAATAATGAATATTAATTCATAAATAAGAAAACTATTAATTAAGTCCCCGTTTACTCCGTACGCGTTAACGTGTATCGATGACGACAGATGAACAGCGATATAGAGAATACTATTTTCTTTACACGGGTCGTTTCAAATTTGTTTATCATTAGATACGATTTTAAATAACAAGTTGTAAGATAAATGTTATTCTATTTTTATATACCTCAAATATGTTTTCCAAGTATTGTTTACATGACCCCCGTGCATGAAATAGACACGGCAGTCTCACTATGCATTTTTGTTAGTATGGAATCTGTAAATTATCTATGTCAACTGTCAACATAATTATCATGCATTAACTTTTTTTTAATTTACATAGTATACTGTATCTCTCAGCAAACTACTTGGTTGTTCAATATTAATCTGTAACTTTTGACGAAAATGTATTTATAATGTCAGTTGAATACGAAAGTGCTGCAAATAAATCTAAAGTTTCATGACGTCTTAGTAACTAATGGGTCGTGCGTGCTAATTAATAACCACCCCTAACCAGCCTCTCGGCATTGACTTTGCTGTACTATGTTGGTATGACACTAATGCGAGTTGCCAAACGATGTCGACCATCAATGCATCTCTTCCTAGACACTACAACACACGTACCACGGCCTTACCTGCTCTCGCAAACAATATCGCTATTTACAACTACCGCGCAACATGATAAATGGTTCAGTTGACAGGGTTTAATTCGGACCTATATGACCTGTACGATCCAGGCAACTCATCAATGTGTCACACTCCTATTTATTTTACATTGGTGAAAATAGAAACTTATAAATCGATATTAATAAACTTAGCAATCTGATATTCAAGTTACTATATGTGATGCTGAGAACAGCCACTATGATTAATACTCGAAAGAAATGGAACTTTCTAAACCCTCATCTTCACAAATATATTCCATTGTAAGAATCACACAAGGGACACAACTCGTATTAAAAAAATGCCAAACAGGCATTGTGTTATATGCACTGTTTCATCAGATCGTGTGTGCATCATCACCAGGTTGACATGTTATATATAGCAAGGGGACACGTTAACCCTTTCAGTAAAGCACAATTTAACTGTCATAACAGTTCGTCATAAAAAAATTATATAATGGGTGCTCTTTTTTTTATCGAACTATATTCATAGCCTACAAAGTTCTGATTGGTTGAAATTAGAGTAATGATACCTCTGTAGAGGCTAGTATACTAGTAGTTGAAGGGTTGAACCTGGACAAATTCCGTTGTCTGTCTTATGGCGCAGTGGTTAACACACATTCCGCAACCATAGAGTTATCCATCTTTGCTCAGAACTTGTCTGTCACATGAAGCCGTTTATTGACTTACCTTATACATACATGTATTTGGATCGAGCAAGAATTAAAACGTTTGTATTATATTACTTATAATAATTATTAAATGTCTACGCGCTTTTAATGTATATCATTAAGTACCGCGATAGGTTAGGGTCCGATGCAATAATTATTGTGAGACTACCAAAGCACATTAAAGGGGGATGGTAATAATTCACATACGGTGATTTTAACATTGGTTTGTAATTAACAACTCCAAAATAATTGCTAATATATATATATATATATACAATTTCTTATAGTTATATCGTAAACAACAAATACACCACGATTTCAAAAAGACCCGCGTGAGACCCACAATTTCCAGAAACGGATTTTGTATTGTGAGATCATGGTTAGATTGTTGCTAGTTTAGATAAGAACACCAACTGAACTCCCAGAAAGATGAGGTCAGGCAAGACGAAAAATGATTTGTTTTATTTTATGCTACTTAATGACATTATCGTATTATGTTATTGTGTGTGCTTAAGATACACATTATAATTATATTCCTACACAAACAGCAATAAACATTTTTTTTGGTAGGGAGACGCCATTTTGGAAACCATGACCATCATCCTTTAATAGTGTAAAGTATACAAGTGTCCTCTTGTTTAAAACATGATTAAGTTAGCCACTGTTCAGTGAAGTATTGTTCCGTTAAAGAAAATATTTAAAAAAAAGTCGGGAACAAGTTTAGAATTTACTTTCAAAATAATTATGTAGGCCATGTAACTTAGTTTTGCATTGTTTTAATATTACATGTATGTCGCTATATATAAACTGATTTGCTTCACTGTGTCATTGATACTTTCTCTGGCCTAACTCGCACAGTAAAAGTTCATAGCTCTGTAATAGAGAAGAATGAATCGATGAGTGTGTAACGACACCACAGCTCATGAAAAAAGACATCGACTATTGGGTGTCAATATATAATACAGAAGAGGTTATAATTATCATAGCACGACATTCTGTTGGTCTCGCGAGATTTGTTCAATGTCTCGTGTCCTCGCACCTTTAATGACCCGTGTACTTGCAGACTTTGTTCCAACTCATTCGCACCTTTGCAATATTCATAGATTTCCTCAATTACTGACCTCATCAAATAATTGCGTCTTGTAAATGTCAACATGATCATAATAACGTGTGTGGTGCTACGCCTATATGAAACCAGGAAACATGATTACCAAAGAAAGTTTCAAGTATCACACTGTTGTGATCTGTGTTATTTCAGATGAATCAAAAACACATTTGTCTAAGGATATCACAGGAATAAATCGGCTATTGAATATCAAACATACGGTGATGTCGACACGTGGTATCTAAAAACGTCGCAGCAAGAGAACTTTTAAATGCACTTTCATACAGACACGGTAACTGTGACATACCAGACGTGGACTACTGATTGAAAACGACCCACCCACCCACCCCCATAGAACTGTTCTGGCTGGTTCACTGAGGAGGATCGATCATTCGACTTCATGCACTTCAGAAGGATGCTAAATCCGACTCCTTTTGATATATAGAGGATAGTCCCCAAGTGTCTTGTGATATCATAATGTATCCGTATGAGTTGATAAAAGTATAAAATCCTAGGCGAGGAGTTTTATACGTTTATCAACGAGTAGACCGACTTGTAAATGATGTTATCACAAGACACGAGGAGTTCTGGAAGGTATTATTTGGATCATTCATTATCATTTTGTATATAATTATTAACAAAAATAAAATGAAAATGAACGCTAAAATATTTAGCTGAAAAGCATGTATGCCCTTACGGTTTGCTCAAAATATCCCTTGGGGAACTGCTTTCTGCACATACCGTATAAGGTATTGAAAACGACAACGATTCTTCGTTTAGATTTCGTTTTATCTAAAAACATTATATTATTATAAACATCAACAGAAATGTCAAAGTGTCATTATATCATTATATTACGTACAATTGCTTGTTTTACATTGTACGTATACCTTCCTAAAACATGTAACCAAACAGTGTAAACATTCTAAGGTCACTGCTATAATTGTCGGCAGACGGAAACACTTAGCGCCAATTTGTTGGTGATTGAGAGTGTTTAAGATAAAACTACCTCCACCGATATGAGAGGGAATTCAATCCAATGACTTTTTGCAGAAGAGTTTTAACCTACAGATAATTATTTCAATACATTTAAACTTAAATAGAGCTGCCTGACTTTTAACGTTCTATTTTCAGTCGTTGCCGCGTGTGGCCCATTTTTTCATTTTTATATAGACGGAACACTATCTACAACGAATTCTTGTTTCATAAAAAACAAAACCGCCGAGACTCAGTTCAGGTGCAGTCTTTGCAGGAAACGTGTTTCTGGAAACACCAATCCTGTTTGGATTCCTTTTCGTGCTCAGATAGTATGAATTATTAAACAGCAGATTACTCAAGAGATTTCAATAATCTACAATCCGGCTGGTGCGCCGTAGAATTATGGGAATTTAAACACGGAGATAGTCCAAGTGTGGGCTCTGCGGTGTACGTCTCACTCGGAGCGTGATGAAATTGTGATTTCGTTATCGCCTAACTAAGCGTTCTACTCCATTACACACGTGATTAGCGCTCACTAAAGCCGAGCTTCGCAGTGAAAATGTCATTCGTTGTCGTGGCGATTAGAAGCTTATTCTGAGATAAAAAGACAAATTCACATTTTACAGATTATTTATAATTTGCAATTTTAACCGATTTCATATTAAATTTTTATAATTACCCGTAATGGTTTCACGCGGTTCCGCCTTGGATACAGCTTTGGCATTGAGTTTGAGCCTTTGATCGTGGACCGTACTCGAGGGGGCGGTGGTGATGGGTGGGGTAAGGTGGGAGGTGGTCGAGGTATATAGTAAGAATGTAAACCTTTGATGACAGAAGTCCAATCAAGAAAATCATCGAACTCTGATTGGATTCATGGGTAAAATGACTCAAATATCCACCCACTGAAAGCCCAGGATCCAGGTGGTTCCAGGAGACATTCAACCTTAGCGAGGACGCGGTCACATCTATATTATACACTCTCCACCCACTGAAAGCCCAGGATCACGGTGGTTCCAGGAGACATTCAACCTTAGCGAGGACGCAGTCACATCTATATTATACACTCTCCACGTTACTGGAGGGTGTGACAGTGAGTGCCACATACATACAGTATTCAAGACAATGGACAATGATACAATCTACATGATTGTACGCACCACACCTGGATATCAATACTCGTAGACTACAACTGACAAACGACCCCAAAAGTGTCCATTGGCAATCTCTATAGCGCAATCGCAAAAGTAACACATTTATGAAACGTGACCATCAAAGTGTCCTAGTATAGATTATGGGATATGCCAGCTCCCAAAAATCCTGTTTGGAAAACGTCAGGTTAATATGTCTTCTTCTTAGCAATAAAAAGGTGACACATATTTGTCAATGTAGTGACTTGTTATATATTTTTTGTATGATATATTTGAAATGGCATATAATTTATATAACATTCGTTGATCAAATCTACTCATATGACCTCTAGATTAATCATATTTGTTTATTCTTTGGGTTTTCCGCTATACTAAATATGTCTAGAGCTGTATGCTTTATCTTATTTCTGGAACACGTCTAGGGTTATTGCCCCTGACAAATAACGCCTTTCCAATTGATTTCCCGCCAAAACTACAAGGCCTCAGCGGGAAATGTTTACGGAGGCGCCTTTATTATTAAGCAAGGCAGTAACTAAATTGACACGTTGTAGCACCACGTTGTGAGACTTGCCGGTCTTAATTGCAATGTGTTTATCCGCACAGCCAAAAAACTCATTTGTTCCATAGGAAATTCATTTTACGACATCTGACCTGCACGCCCTGCTTACAACGCACCCTAGCGGCAGGTTTATTAGACGCTCTCATTTGCTAGGAATGTTTGATAATATGTTCTGCAGTATATAGCGTTCTGTCAAATTTAATTTCTGTGCTTGTTTGATTTGCAACTCGGCGCCAAGCTCACTGTGGCAAGCCGTGGATGGAATGCTCACTGCTTCCTTTTGTAATACCATCTCTCTCGCAGCGCCAGCCGTGTATACATGTATTTTATTCATTTACTTTGTTTATCAGTGTGACAAACTGGTATGCAATAGTAAAAAAACACACACCACTAGGTAGACTGATTGTGATGTTTCTTTCTGGTTGTGTTGGGCTGGGGAGGGATGGAAGTCATGCTCACATCTCCATTTAATTCAGGCCAATTTTTTTATAGTGAGCCGATATATACTATCTTGAATTCACTCCACAATTTGCGAGCTGACGTTTCCCTCTCCAATTCATTACGACATGGAGGACAATTAAAAGAAATAAAATAATCGCGTAAAATACATTTCACTCGGATGACGTTTAATTGTTTTCATTCCTATGGCTGTCACAATAACGCATGATATTTTAAAATGTTTTATTGAATTATTTATCTTCATATTGTCGATATTATATCTATAAGGACTCGTGAGCCAAACCAGTTTGATGTATATCAAGCAAAATATGTTTTAATCAATACAATTGATAATTGGCATTCCTGCACGACCAATGAAATCTCTCCGTTATAATCGCCAATCAAATTTCCTGTTATACATGTCGGTATACAGAACTGAATTAGATTTTAGAATTAATTATGTCTTCTTGCCATCCCACGTTTAAATGTTTAATGTCGTCGTGTATGTACTAGTGTTATGGACAGACTGCCACTCACAACTGAAACGTACTGAGTAATCACAATGTTCGTACTCGGAAATTGCCGAGCGAAGTCTCGCTCTCCGGAAACTTTTCATTGAAAACCGTGCGGCAAAATTAATCAAGATGTCGACATGTCAAGCGTTCATTGTCTGTACCGTGTTGACAAGAGCGACATTTTGTCCACTATACACGAGCAACTGGATAATTTGTCAGGGAATTACACGACATGATTGCAGCTATGTCGTAATTAAATAGCCCTAGCAAAGTGCGGTTGTCAGATGTCACACAGTAATGGTGAAACGTCAGGTGTGATGCATCCTTTAGATACCCGCAAACTCTTACTTCCCACGCAATACCCCGCGATTAATAGGTTATGTTGATTGGATAGTTCCAGTTAAACGAGTATCCAAAGCACCGTCTAATAATAATATTATTATTATAATATTCTTCATATACAAACTATACGCATAAGTATTTGTTATAGATAAACTTAATAGTTATATCTATAATAAAAATAGCTAAATGGTTCAATCTTGACTATGATACTGCCCCTTTAAACTAAATAAATTGATAAAGATGGAGGTGTGGGGAGTGGTGTGCGGGGGGTGGGGACACGATGCTGCAGTGCCACGTCCTTGCACCCATGGTAAATGTAACCTTGCATTCCTATACAGATTCCCATTAACTTCGTTCATGTAGTTTTAATGAGACGAAAAACAGACGATATAATGTCATGCGCGGAAGCGTTCCACAAAACCAGTGGTGGTTACATTTGATGACTAAATTATCGGTCGTTTGTTATAGATGAAATGAGACTGTGTGATAATAACAATCATTCCGAGCGGACCAGAACACGCAGACCAGTTCATAAAGTTCAACCTCAAAGTAACGGTCTCCCATGTGTTGACAACTGAGGTTGACCAGTCTATCAGATTTTATCAATAATGATATCTCTAGTTGTGCCGCCATTTCAGAACTTCAAAGTGAAAGTCTTTAGCACGTCAGGGTTGTCAGTAGAAATTTAACGCGTGAACGACTGGGTGCAAATTATGTCATTCTGCGTCACATTAAATGAGATAAGTTAGAGTCAAATATTTTAAACCGTTTGAATCTGTTACATAAATTAAATGGTTAGTTGTAATTGGAATTAGTTATTTACTTTAAGCCGGTTGTATTGGTTCACAGGCATACAACACATAAAAACATAAAATGATATACATATACAGTGAAACCTGTCTTAAGCGGCCACATAATGTAGTATAAAACAGTGGCATCTAAAGACAGGTGGCTGCTTAATACAGGTAACAATACACACAAATGGATGATTTGGGAGAATATTAAAGTGACCATTTAAGACAGGTGGCTGCTGAATACAGGTGGCCGCTCAAGCAAGTTTGACTGTATACATAAATGTGTGTGGATTTGGATCTTAATTGTTTTGCATATTTTAGATATTTTCCTAGATTACATAACTCTTTTCTATTTTGTACAACCAATAACTGCACTAATTTAAAAACAGATGGCCGTAGCCAATAATATTTTTATTCATAAATAGAGCGAAAATGTAAGTAAAATGGATAAACCAAAATAAAATGAAATTCATCCTCAATAACACCAAGATCACACGTGTGAGATTTCCTTTCAGATCTTTCAATTCCATAATATCATCCTTGCTCGATGACCAGCGCGTGCTAATGACACTCGAAATTTAGTAATGATAGATGCATAACAATGAGGTAATTATAATCTTAGCTAGTATTGTAAATAAAGTTTCTGTGAAATGCTTATAAATATTACATTTTGGACAAGTGTCCCCCATGTGTTGACAACTGAGGTTGACCAGTCTATCAGATTTTATCAATAATGATATCTCTAGTTGTGCCGCCATTTCAGAACTTCAAAGTGAAAGTGTTTAGCACGTCAGGGTTGTCAGTAGAAATTTAACGCGCGAACGACTGGGTGCAAATTATGTCATTCTGGGTCACATTAAATGAGATAAGTCAGAGTCAAATATTTTAAACCGTTTGAATCTGTTACATAAATTAAATGGTTAGTTAAATTCGGAATTAAAATGTTCTGACATATCTGGGTGTTTGCTTGAATATGAAACACGTTTTCCCCACTCCCACTTCGTAAGTCCACTGTGGTCCTTACTCCCATGACATTTTCAACCCACTTCCACAAATAATAATTGGATAAAACAAATAAATGCTAAAATTAATATGTACGTTGTTTAGTGTGTAATGTACGAATAAAATAACTCATCATATTGAGTTGACACTCAAATGCATTTAAAATTGATTTATACATTCATTCATTTATATTATTATTCTTGGCAAATTGTCTTTTTTTCTTTTTTTGGTGTAAAATAGTTTTAAATGTTTAGTTCGATGTTGAAGCAGCAACCACGTACATATTATTTTAGAAATATATTTTAACTACATTGTAAAACAGGACAATAAAAATCAGAAATAAATTAGAAATCTAATTACGTTAATTAATCAAATTTATTATGGAATTTCGTATTTAATGATAACAAATCAAATGACGTTCTAAGCACAGTCACGTTGTAAAAATAGTTATAGCAGATGCGCATTTAAACTTTTTAATTAACGAAAGTACTGATTAGATTGGACCGAATCCAGAAATTATCTTCTTGGCAGACCGAATTTAGAACAAAAGGCCATACCAACCCACGGTATAAAACGTGTTCGAATTTTTTTTGAATGGTAAAACAAAATTAATTACAGGATCAAAAAGAACAAATATTTGTTTGAGGGGTTGGGGAGGGGGCATAGTCCAGACTTGAATCTGATCTTGTTTGGTCTCAGAACCTAAACAAGCTTCTTAATATTAATTTAGTACTAGTAGTTCTATAGGAAGTCCTAGTTGTTAACAGAATGAGTAGATACTAATATGATATACAAACTGGAAACCATTTTATATTTTTAATTAATTTAAATGATCCTAAATTGATATTTAAATACTATGTATATTGTTTTAGTTATTATTAAAGAGACTCAAGCTGACATGTGTGCGGGTAATTATGTTTACTGTTATTGAACGCAAATAGCCAATTCACAATACATCCAGCTTTAAAAACCAAACATGTTCAACAGACTTTTAAAACTGTTCTCACTTAATAGCCTACTAGAACAACATGCATGGTGTTCCACTATGAAGGAACGTCTATCCGCAAGAGAACTGTTGTGCGAGACCTTTGTTTTTATTGATCTTTTTCAATCGTAAGTTATCGCACTTTTCTAAAATGCAAACAGTACGGAAAGTGCCGAGCATTTTTAGTTGGAACCTTTAATATCAATACAGTGTACACGTCGTTCGGACTGGTCCAATCGGTTTAGAACGTCCCTCATTGCTCCGATTAGCTGCTTAATGAATTTCCCATCGCTCTGGGCACTGTTATCAGCACCAGATAACAGAATGAGTTGTTAATGTCCCCCATTTTACGGCCAATGATCGCACCCTGCACTACAAAGGGCATCGATGGTTTAACTGGACAGTAATATTTATGGCCTGTGTTTGGTGTTGAGTAGCAGCTTCCTTCGATGTTGAATGACGCTAAACTTGTTACTCGCAGAAAAGAAATCATTTCAATAAGATTTATGAAAAATGTTAAAAATCAAAGCATTTACATTATAATAATTTCAACTTTAGGGCTTGTTTATTATTTTCCGAGTTTAAAATTATTATATATTTTGTTTAACCACACCCCAGCACGAAAAAGATATCGACTATTGGGTATCAATACATGGTGTAAACGAACAAACATCAGTTTCCGAGTTTAGGCAATGCTCCGAGATGTTGTATCATAATTGTTTCTAACATTCACTGGTGAAACGTTTAAACAAGTTTAATGATAGACATTCAGAGGCAATATCACGATATGACGCATCATTAACACAGATGATGTCTAATGTAATAATTATGCTATTTTGACCTATTTGACATATTGCATCGTTTCGATTAAAACACAAGACAAAACACATCGCTGTGCATAGGACGATTGCCACAGGTGGGTATCAAGATACGCTCATTCTTCGCAAATACCTGGTATTATCACTGCTTTGGCTGTGATTCGTCACTACATGCCATCTCGACTTTGTCGTAAATATCTCGTGGACTCTGCATTGTGTAGAGTTACGTATTTACGTATCTAACAGCACATTACTAAACATTAAAACTAGAAACCTTAATTTAGAGCTGTGTTCTTGTTATGTTCGTAATTATGTTTTTATCTATGATTATCTCACAAATATCTGGTTTTGGTCGTAACGAAGCTGACAAATTTGATGCCAAAAACGCCGAGACAGAATCACTTTGAATACAACTTACATTTGCGACGTTTCCATCAAACGTGTGTTATACCCATACTTTCTTTGTCAACATCTTCCTCAATTAGTCAGTAAATTAGGAGGTCAAATGAAGCCTTTAGAAGATGGGTGGGAGTGGGGAGACGTGGCGCTGTGCCACATGCCTCAACAACAAGTGATTAAACTCCATGAGGATTGTTTGATCGTCCGAAACACGTCCGTGTTAACGACGCCGCCGAGAACCTATACAGAACGGAGAGTAACGGCCACAGAAGAGATACATACATGTTGTACGTCTTCAGTGTATGCTCCCTGTCACTTTGATCTCACGTTTCCACGCAGCAATGATTCCAGGTCGTTACTGAGGGTAGCCGCACTGACCAATGGGTGGTGGTCACTCTCAGACGAAACATAAATAGACAAGACGATTTCTGGATATCATCATCCGTCTGTTTCCTATCCAGTGCGATCTGTTGTCTTGGAGAAACTCTGAGAATTCAGCCAGTGCTTGTTAAGCGATGCTAAGAGATAAATATTCACGTATAGAATGTGACATCTTCCTCAAACTGTGGCACTCGGTCGACATGACGTTCAGTCTTAGTCATTGATGTTTGGGTTTTGGTTACTTATAATTGTCTAAATTATTACTGTCTAAATTATGCGTGGGTCTAACTTATGCTTGTCTAAATTATGCTTGTCTAAATTATGAATGTCTAAATTATGCTTGTCTAAATTATGCTTGTCTAAATTATGCTTGTCTAAATTATGCTGATCTAAATTATTATTGTCTAAATTATGCTTGTCTAAATTATGCTTATCTAAATTATGCTTGTCTAAATTATTATTGTCTAAATTATGCTTGTCTAAATTATGTTTGTCTAAATTATGCTTGTCTAAATTATGTGTTTAAATTATGCTTGTCCAAATTATTATGCTTGTCTAAATTATGTGTCTAAATTATGCTTGTCCAAATTATTATGCTTGTCTAACTTATTCTTGTCCAAATTATTCTTGTCTAAATTATAGTTGTTTGTTTAATGTTAGGGTATTGATTAATTAATCATTCTGTCTAATGAAAGTCAACCATAATACTAATTTCGATACACGTTGTTCATGGCAATTCCGCTAGGTTTCCCATTTAGCACAGGATTGTGCATTTGCAATGTTCAACGGATCTTAAAATAAGGTATACTTAATTACATCCCCGAACTTCCTTTAAATTATATAGGCTATTATAATACATGTATTATAATGTATAAATATTTCTGATTATCTATAGCATGTACCCCGAGTGTCTTGTGATATAATGTATTAATAGTAGCTAAGGATCTACGAGTTCATGACAATAATATAAAAATCCGAAGCTTGCCGAGGATTTTTGTACTTTTTTCAACGAATGCTGATAAAGTTATGCTACCATGAGACACGAGTAGTGTAATTATTTTTATAATTCATTAACATTGTGGCTAGTGAACAAGAATTTTAAAATAAATGCTTTGAAATTGGCAATGATTTGCTCCAATTAGATTTGACGTCATACGACGAAATTAATGATGTTTTGATCAATCAAGATTATTAGAAGTGATATGTCCGGAGTTATTACTTACTGTAGGATATAATAGCAAATTAATATCCCCGCGATATCACATTCAAAAACCTCTAATAGATGATAATGTGACACATTGTCCACAAAAAATATCACATATTACATTACTGCTGATGCGGGCTTTGTCTGTAGATGTAGTTTAAACAATATTTATTACCAATTAAACCTTAGTTTGGGATTGGCCAACAGGCAAGTGCCTATATTAAGGCCTTCCCTGTCTGTATATGTATGTCTAGATCACAGCATTTCTGTAATTGTTATGGGTTTTCTCGCATGGTGTCGCTAAACATCTGTCTGTCCGTCTGTTCGTATACCTGTAGCTACAGACGACTTTGCAAGCTTATCGTCTATTTAGAATAACCACACAGTTGAGAAAACTAGTTTACTACACAACGAAAACACATAAAACACGGGTATGTACGACTGGAGAAGTGTCGACGATCATTTATAAAGCACGTAGACCTGGGTTTAACGACCGGCGACGCTCGAAATCCCTAATCAAACAAGACATATATCCTTTAATCCGCGCCACAATCACATGGAGAGTGGCTGTATATTAACCACTTTACAAAACGATATTCAGGTAAACAGACTTCCAATGAAAGTGATTTTCTCGTGAGGCGTTTGTTTCTGTTTTTATCACACTACGCGCAGATAACAAGTAGTCCGACTGTTTGGTGACAAGGGGAGATAACAACTAGACTGGCTGTTTGGTTGTGAGGTGGAGGTGAACAGTTCTGGTGCCCCGGTGTCTGAAATAGGACGTTTGAAAAGCCTCGTGTTTGAAAAGAACACACATACAGTTAGAAACATACACCATGTGTCGTTAAGTCTAACGTCTGCGCATTATTTGTTTTTATAGATCTCTAGATCTAGACACATCGAGTATTTGTGTGCAATACACACTATCGCCATGCAGTGACGGTCTCAGATTGTATGCATTTGCTTATCATTCAGTTACTCTTCTGCCATTACGGTACACGTGTCCTTTATTTATTATCAACAATCATACATTTATTAAGTTCTGCTATAAATCATCATAAAAAGTAATAGTTTGCTTTATATTACGAGGATCGCGATCACAACATGTGCTTACGAAGGTTGTCACAGATGAGGCAGGATATGCTCGTGTTTCGCGAACACTTGCTATCGTCACTGCTTTGGATGTGATTCCTGGATGCAGTCCGCCTCGATTTTGTCATAATGCCCTGCCTATAGATATATTTGGCGCCAAATAATCATTTCCCTTTTTATACAATATGTAATTATGTAAAATCCAGAAACAATAGTGGAATAGAGCCTACACAATAACAATTATATTTTGTAAGATGGATCCTGTTTAGACAACATAGCAGAGTATTTTTAGCAACAGGATGCTATTTTCATTCCATACCCGCCAATAGGTAATGTTAGTGTCTTATTATTGTTAAACATCTTTTTATAAAACATTCCTCATATTATATGCTGTCATATCAAGGCCTGGGTGTACAAAATAAAGTTTCAACGTTTTAAAGCAAAATGATCCTGTATACAGTATTTCTTAAACGAAACGACGCAAACCATTTCATAGGTTTTCCCTCAACTCTCGCCCCTCGGAGACTCGATGGTCCAGTGCACTCAGTTGTATCAAATTATGTGGTGTGTATTGTCCTGTTTAACTGGAGATAAAATATATATCTTTCTTCCTATTTAACCGATGTTTTAAAATGAGCCTATATGTCTGATAAGAAATACTGCAATAGCAGATGGTTAATTTATTACAGTCACATACTATTTATGGTCTACATATCGGAACTGTATTTTAATTCGTCAGTAACAGGTTACAGTTGTTGTGGTGACATTTAAATGGAGTGATCGTCGCATTAATTTTTGTCTCCCATTTACCTCTCCAGTGTCACGTTCAAGTTTTCTCTGTCCAAATGTCATTGACCATTGGTGACAGGCGAAGAAAAATTCCTTCTTTCACAGAACAATACAAATATTCTTCTCATTTATTTCACGTGTCAAAAATCGTTCTTACAAGCAAGTATAAAGATTACATCATGTTTACGACAGGTTTAACAGATTAGTTCTTATTGTTTTGTGCAGCCATACCAAACGACGTATATGCCTTGTTGGTTTGGGTGGGGGAGTGGGATAGTGGAGATGTAAAGTTCATTGGTTGGTCCGTAGGAAGATCCCACAGAAGCGCACCCCTGCCATACATTTTCATACTTCAATTTGGAGCACTGGCTGCAAAAGACAAATAATAACTAAATAGCCTTCGTGTCAATAATACCCCGTTGAAGATAAATTCTGTCAATCGCTATCAATCTTTTGAAAACATTTACATCCGCTATGCTCTCGTTATCTCGCCCATCACCGCGTGTACACAAATCTTAAACTAGTTTGAAGGGTGAGTTAATTCCCAAGATTAGCACTTACGGCGCTTCGATTATGGCAGACTTCTTACTTGCCACCCCCGGGCAAGCACAGCCCAGTGTCGCCAGCGCCCTGCAAGCCGGAGACTAACAGATATCTACAGTGGTCATTCTATACGTCTTGGTCACCTGTCAGAAATACAAGTCCAGACAAGATGACTTTGTCGAAATCAGAATCGGAAAACATTTGTAAGAGATATGGCGACATGCGTAACCCTCGGGCCAAGCCGGAGTTCATTTATCTCGCTCTACAGTTTGTTTATCAGATGGACACAGAAACAGACTCCATGTCCGTATATGATTCTCTGCACGCAAGTCACATTTGAATAGTGTTTAAAATTATAATAAAAATACGTAAATGTTACTTTGAACAATTACATTTTCGTTATCATCGACCTTATAACGGTGCACGTGCACGATGATTCTTTAAAGCCGCTGGTTCCAATTGAAGAACGCACGCGCCAAACCATTAACAATACGAACATTATCAATATGATTAAACTGTATCACCACATGCACGAGAGAGTTCACTATGACTTTGTAACAAAGCCGTGATAACACACACACACATGAACTATACAACTTAAACATTAAACAGCCATTACACGGTGTGTCTGCGAAAGTACTTTTTCCTCTCATTATTTTTACACCTGTCTACACCTATTTGGTGTTCGCGAAAAATATTAACGGGGCCCAACGCCCACGAGTCTAGTTATTCGATAGGGATTTCACACACAAAATATAGCTTTATTGCAAGGGTCAAAACTGAATATTAAAAATGATTTCGAGCTACTACAATTTCTGCATTTCTACTGACGTGATGGATACTAGTATACTATATGGATATTCTGAACAAGACATATCAAGTAGTGCATAATTTAATCTTTTCTATAGGGCTGTATTTACTTACACCCCCATTATCATTTGGTAATTTAGGTGTTGTTTAAAAAGATCATCGTGTTCTTTAGCCAAGTATAAAACTATAATAATTTCTGTAGACAAAAGGCGGATGAAGTGATTGCAATTGATGACAAGTGTCAGTACCCTAATGCAGTAGAGTGGATGGTAAACGATCCTGCAGGCTCAATATAAGTGTATCTGTGCTTTATAAGCATTGTAAACCTGCAAAGTGATTAAGTGATTGTCACAAATTTCCGGAGTATTTCTCGATGATTCAGCGACAAGAGAACAGCTAGGGTGTACACCATTGCTTTACGTTGTTGGAAAAGTCTTTGTTGGTTGGACATTTGGTGCTGATATTTACACTTGTTTGTATATACTTTGTTTCGCTCTATTCTATCAGTGACACTTGTTATTTTATTGCAGGCTATTAAGGTTAATTATTTATCCAAAATAATAGAACAATAATAATGCCTATAGTGCTTAGAAGTTTTACTGTCTTGACGAAGGCAAAATCTGTAGTAAGTACTGCAACACACTCCAAGGGTCATTCATTCTCCGAGAGTTGGGTCATTTCCACTCTATACAGCACTTATTTATTTTCCATTATACACAAGTTTGAAAAATAAAAGAACGCATGCGTCTCAATTGAATTGGCCGTCAGGACATTGTATTTGGAAAATATAACATCAGGGTCCAGACATTGTGGGTGGGGGTGAGGGAAGTTGTGTTAATGGCGGTTATTCTCATTTCATGTCTCATTTCTGGTTCATTACATCCACTTTTTGCTATTTTTGGGTTAGTAAACATGTTAAATATAGGAATAAACATTAAAATTAATCATGAAACAATTATAGACACCTTATTACCGATAGTTTAGTGCATAGTGTGTGGAGTCGTAAATGTGTAAAACCGCCGACGAATAATCGTTTTTAATTCCATTACATGAAATTACATAATTCTGGCAGAATGACCCACAGCCAGGGTGTTTTATTATTATTCTTAAAG
Source organism: Melanodrymia aurantiaca (assembly GCA_032355825.1). NCBI lineage: Eukaryota > Metazoa > Mollusca > Gastropoda > Neomphalida > Peltospiridae > Melanodrymia > Melanodrymia aurantiaca. The sequence goes on along the minus strand of JAULBR010105628.1, from coordinate 2,369 downwards.
GCGATGAAACTAACCTGTATACGCAATATATGTAATAATAATAATTTATTCACCGTAAACATACCGTTCATTGGTTACAGATATTTACATCATATAGTATATACATGTACATACATAATAAAAAAAAATATCATGTTATGGAGAATGGTAATAACTATAGGTACATATTGTGTATTAATCAGCATAGATAATAAATAAATAAATTAATATAGGTATAAGCATATTATATTGTAGACATGTTATGTGCCCTATGGGCAGTTGCTAAATGTAAAAATTTGCACAATCTAATGGACAGTAATTGTATTAATTTAAATGAAGAAGGTCTGGTATAAAAATATGGTTGAATGTACCTTGATCTTATGGTAGTATAAAATGGACAGATTAGAATAAAGTGGTACTCGTCTTCAACAGTGTTCAGTGTAAACATGGCACAGGCAAAAATGGTACAGGTAAGGTCAGAATTTATAAAAAGTTTTATCTGCAAATCAAAATAATAATAAAAGATAAAATAAAAATAAAGGCACATGTAAAATAACTCCTCAAGTACTTTTGAGGTGAAAATGGCACAGCCATATTGATGATAATACATAAAGTGTATTTAGTAAACATATTATAAAGACTTCTATTCATTAAATAAATATGCATAACAACTTAGATGAGTATGAAATACCCGTTTAGTCAAATTTACAGAAATAAAAATTGATTTTTACCTGTGCCATTTTTTCTACATTCACTTTGGACAGAATACTATTGACATTCATTTTGCCATTCATTTTGCCATTCGTTTTGCCATTCGTTTAGCCTGTGTGGTGGTTAATACTGATAATAATCTGTCTAAGAAGGAGATCTTTTCCTGCAGTGATACAGAGAGAATGCAGAGTTCATGCTTGGGTCACTGATTACCATTTATACAAACGTGGTTTACTCGGCATTAATCACATAGAAAAAAAATCATTGACTATTTTTACTTAAAAAGCACATACACAGGATCCGTTAATGTACTCATCCGCGATTTACAGCGAGTATGAAAACATCTACATGTAATTTTGTAAGTGCTTGTTTTAAAGTGCCATTAATCAGCATTTTTATAGTCAATCACTAATGATTATCATCATGTTAAATCCTCATAAAACATTTGTTTCAATTCTTTCAATGTTTATTACATAATTAATGTATTAACAAGAACTTGATAAATGGACAGTAATTTGGATAAATGTAAAAGAATGTGGATACATTGTACATACAAAAATCCCACAAACTCGATAAAATATTTTTTTATTAAATATACGTACATGTATAAGCAAATGAAATATTTAACAGGAAACTCGTTGATAACACTAAATTATATAGATAACTGAAAAAAACACCTGAGCCTTGGTAACTAAATAATAAACAAATATATAAATGGATAACATATTGAATAAATGTACAAGAAAATGAAGAGGAAACTGGGTAATCTGATAAAAAATATCCCGGACAAATAAACTATAAATAAATTGGACAAATGAACAAGGCATTGGATAAAAGAGGGATATATTTGTTAAATATACAAAGGACTGAATAAAAGTACAAAAATGGAAGTAGAAATTACATAAAATTATATACAACAAATAAAATTATTGGATAAATGTAAGGAATCGCCAAAACTGGAAAAATGTATAAATAATTGGAAAAATGTAAAATAAAACACCCCGAATAAATGAACAGGAAATGGGATGTATTAAGTTAAAAATACGATAATGAACAAGAAACTGGACAATGAACAAAAAAGTGAATAAATAAAAAGAAATGGATATGCAAGTGGATGAATGTAAAAGAAAATTAATAAATATACAAGGAACTTGGTAAAAGGAGATAGATAACATAATATATTCTGATAATTATAGTCCGGCAGCAAAATGGGAATTTTTGGCCTAACCTAAAATTTTGGTATTAAATGGTTTTCATCGTTGATTTTGTTTAAGGATAATGACACTCTGTCACCTTTGGGAATTTTTAATTATTTCATGTTAAAGAACATGTACCAAATATAAAATTCAATAGAGGGTACAAGAAATATATGGAAATGTGTGTCTTTAATTTGTGAATAGCAAACGTTTTCAGGTATTTCCAGATATATGTCTACTCAGTATGTCAACTCTGAAAACATCAAATGGCCAGTTATTCCACAGCCCATAGATTACTAGATGTGTTTACTATGAAACAGGAATAACCGGCCAAACTCTTCCACCTGGCGACGACAACACTTCTCCATGACGCCGACCCGTTGAGGTATACAACCCGCCTGACTATACAGAACAGAATTTATTTAACACTCAGGCCGTTGCGCAACGGCGTAAGAGTAATACAAACTATTTACAATATATACA
>JAULBR010105617.1:0-10732 GCA_032355825.1 Melanodrymia aurantiaca | reverse complement strand
TACCTATAGCCCATTGCACGTGAAATCGTTATGACACCTGTCATACCGATTATATTTCCCTGTATATCTTGAACTACATGGATAATAAATAAGATTATGCTCCGTTTGGGACCGTGCATAAATGTCAATGTATTTCAGAATCCAAACAATGTGCGGAAGTGGGTAGGGGTAAAAGCAAAGTTTAGATTGCTTTTCATGTAAAAACAGATCCACAGTTGATCAATGTGTTATGTTAGGTCTAGAAGGGGAGGATGGGGGTCAAACCCAATCGTAACTTTGTTCAGTCCATTACTGTAAACTCTGTTACAGTGTAATGTATGTATCATATTGAATTTAAATATTCTGCAATACAATATTTTTAGTACATGTGTAATAATTATATATTTTTATCCATTTTATGAGGGACCAATTGTTTTCAAAGTACCTGTCTACATTTATTGGATTTAATATGTTTTTCAGATGTTTGAGAGAACAATCCGATGTAGTATTGCAAAAGATAATGGAAGAGCCACAGAGTTTATTAAGAAAAAGATTTACAAAGACAAGAGCAAATGTTATGAATGTGGAGTATGTATAACCATCATTATTAAACTATACTTTGTGTTCGTAGAAACTAGCTAAGCATTGTGTACATGTACATGTGAATTTTAGGAAATAATTATAACATGCTGTAATAATAATGTTAAATTTGAATGTATGATGACACTAAAGTACATGATTGGTTGTTTAAATACAGGAAGATGGTCATTTGAGTTACAACTGTCCACATAACCTCCTTGGAGATCGGGAGTTACCAGAAAAGAAGAAGAAGAAAAGAAAGTGGGATGACGATGAGTATGTATAGATGGCGTGTTTAGGTAGTGAATCGGCTGGCTCATCACTAACTTAGATAATAGGCAATTCTGTTTTGTCGCAAACATCTGAAAAAAGAGTCCTAATTTTGTACTTATGAATTAAACAAAAAGTTTTTGTCCGAAACCATCAAAGAGAAATGATACATAACTCAGCATTTAATCCACATACAACTAAACAGACTTTCTCAAGAGTATGGGGAAAGCAGAATAAAACCAGGTATACTTATGAATGCAATTGTTGTTGTATTTGTGTTTGTTGACAAATAAATTGAGGATATTTGCGATTTCATCTCGAAAACTCACTGAGTTCCTGACCTGGTCAGGTGCTTATTTAAAACCTTTATACATGTAGTCTTTGTCAGGACTAGCAATCAAATTTGTTCTTCCGATTAAATTGTCAACTTGGTTATTAACTGAACCTAAATACTAACAGACCAATTACGGGATAATACATGTACATTAGAATTCATATGTACATTTTATTGCGGGACAAACTCCAGTATGTTATCATTTTTCATTCTCTTTGTTATAATTATTTTCCAGTGCTCAGAACGAATACGAGGATAGTGAAAATGAAGAGACTTCAGGCCGTGACAGTTTGTCAGCTGCAATACAGTTTGAGGTACGGGACGAAGTGTTCCACCATAAATTTGAACAGATGATGAACTTTGTACTAATTTACATTTCAAACATCCAAATAAATTTGTATTACCGTTTATCTGTTCGTGTAGTATGATGTATGTGACAAACTGCAAAATACATCCATGTTTTTTTATAATTGGGAATACTAATGAGTAAATGACTTCATTATAAGTTGCATCATATAGATATAGTCAATATACCATACTGGTTTGAATCCCCTTTGTGAAGGTGAAAGTTATTGGATAAATATCAAATGACAAATGCAGTCTGAATATTGACAATTACTAATTGGAAAAATCTTTTATGTTCATAAATGCTTTCATTTCGTTAAATAACAATAAAAATCACCTATATTTAAATCGAAAAGCATTCAGAAATGATCAAATATGTGATATACATTGAAGACCAGTGTATGCACTTGGGATATTTTTTGACTGGCTAATTGGGCCACTCACAGCAACACTTTGACTCGCCCGTACAATTTTTTAATTGCCCGCGACCGAATTTTGTTTTAAAAACACCTTTAAATTTTCGGTAGCCACGCGGGCGACACGTGATAAGATTTTGACTTGCCCAAGGCTATTTTGAGTTTCCATGGGAGCCTGGGCGACCGTAAAGTGCACACCCTGGAAGATATCGGTTCATTGAACAACAAAATAAAATAATTCTATTTATTTCTGTTCATCTCTTTGTCTAGCAACAGAAAACATCGGAGTACGTGGCAAGCTGCAGCTATTACGAGACTCCAAGTGAACCGAAGAAGAAGAAATATAAGAAAGATGCTTACTTCAGTGACGAAGAGGAACTAGATGATGATTGATACAAGTTATATCAAACAGTTATCTCCCTTCGATGTATGAATGGTGCTAATTCAATCCATACGATAAGCAGAGGTCTCCGAGTTGATTAAAACAAGCACAGATTGGAATTAAAACAATATCCAGTTGATAAAGAAACAAGTGCATAAAGAAGACTGCAGTTTAATGAAGTTATTAACTTCTGCATATTGACATTCAATACGGCCACACTTTTTTTCTACAATAATTTAAAAATCATACTTTAAAGTTCAAAATAGTTTACTTCTTATAGCAACATTTGTCACATAATCTGTGTTCAGTAGAGTGGGAATGGTTTTCATTAGTATTATCTTTAAACTCAGATAAATGTTGTTTTTGTTTGCCATTGCAGTTAAAACGATTGTGTAGACACTGGTAATGTAATTTGAACATCAAAGAAGTACCAAGTTAAATGTTACAATTCTGAGTTTGGTTTGCAGACAATCTTGAATTTGTTTCTAGTTTAGCCAAACCAGAACATTTAAATGAAGATTGTTTAACGACACCTCTGGAACACATTGATTATTAATCAGCTGTTATTGGGCACTTGATCACAGAAGAAACCTGCTGCTGCCACATAGGCTACTCTTCGAATAATAGCAAGGGATCTTTTATGTGCATTCCTAGACAGGACAGAACACATCACAGTCTTTGAAAGACCAGTTGTGGATCACTGGTTGAAACGGGAAACAACCCAGCACAACCCCTCAGGCTGCCGCTCTACCGCTGAGCTATGCCATTTAGAAGTTCAGCAAGTAACTAGTTTTGCGTACTGTACTGCATAAGGAAAGTATAAAACATGGATTGTCCATCTAGTGTTGAAGAAAATAAACAAAGGAACACTTCCATCGTTTTTTGATGTAATATATATTGTAAGTACACATATTATTATGTACACAGTATAAAAACATTGAATAAAGAAATGATTGATATAATATTTTGTGTTTCTTATTCAGCAGTATAATAAGTTTATATTTAATAAATGATGACAAACTTACACAAGAATATAACAATACATCAGGTAAAACAAAACAATTTGTTTTTGGTTAGCAATATTTTCATAACAAATAAAAGTATCAAAACAAACAAATGTGTACATATCAAAGTAGCATTATGTTAGCTTAGATTTTCTTCTTTTGGCATATGTTGTATATATATCTATAAATATATCGAAATACTATTTATTTGATGATTATAAAGCAATTTTATGTACTCAAATAGTTCGTTGACACATGTAATAAAATGTAAATTGAAGTTCTGAATTTGACGGGTGAGGTAAAATTATAGTTGAAAGTATCCTTTACAACAATTAAAACCCCTTTAGGCTATCAATCCAGAAATCCTGTAATAAAACTTTTGCAACTTTAATATAAACTAGTAATGTTTTAATGATTGATCATAATAAATATTATAATTTATCATTTATTTTATCATTTACAATCTTTGATTTAATTTGTCATTTTTATATATATAATACTTGATTTATCCTGCAATTTTAAATCAATATCACACTACAGGCTATATATATAGTTAATGACAAAAAAGGTAGAATTATATCTTGAAGAGATTCTGTTATTTTAAAGTACATCCTTACAAAATATACATATGAATCTTAATATTTTTGGTTTTTATAAGGCAAAATATGCTTTAACATTTAGTACTACATGTATATAATTATGTTTTTATTAGGTTTCAACCTTTTTAAAAATGTGCATATTTTGTTCTCACTACATGTAGGTAGCTACCATGGGAGTGCATATACATGTATATCCGTCGGACACACCTCTGGATATGGGCCTGCTGTTTAGGTCCAGACAACAATAGGTCCACTTGCCACACATTTTATATGAACAGGTACATCACCGAGATGCCCAAATCAGTATGTTGTAGATTTTAAGCAAACAATATTGTTCAGTACAAATCACATATTCTTATGTATAATACAAACACAAAATTTGGCTCTTTACTTTCACTTTGAAATGGTATGAAAGAACATCAATAAATATTATCTCAGAACGTGCCAAAATGCACAGATGAAACATTGTCACAAAACTAAAAATAAACGTAATTGCAAACATACAAAAAGTGGCACTTACAAGCAGTTTTCATATGGATATATACATACAGAATAGCTAAATACATATAACTAAATGCATAGAAAACCAACAGAGTTCTTTCACTGTGCCTATGAAATGATTCACCAATGTTTCAATAAGAATAAAAATGTGTGTGTATTGGTGTTTTTTGTGGGCTATTACTTCAGAGACATAAAGTTTTCTTTTTGTCCTATATAAAAAAAAAGACCATTTAAAAACAACCTAAAAAATTCTTCTAAAACATTTTTGTTGTCCATATCCTACGAAATTGAATTTAGGGTCATCCAAAAATCAAAATCTTGTTGGGGAGCATGCCCCTAAACATACCAACCCTTCAGATAGCATTAGTACCTGTAAATTAGGGAAAGAAATGCATGTAGCATTAGTACCTGTAAATATAGGCACGAAATGCATGTGGGGAAGGCTCAATAGTGGATGGATTGTTTCATTTTATCCAAGGTAACCAGCTAGTATAGAAGGTAAAATCTAGTTGAGTGCATGTATTATTTATGCCGCATAAACATCTCGCAGCAGTGTATAAAAAATACACTCGAACCTTTGCACGTCATGTATTATTTGACATGCACTGCCTCTCTGTTTATCCATGACATAAACACTCAACAGTATACCACATACCACTGGTTTTCTAAATGGGCCACTCTGAAGATTTGTTCTTTCAACCCCAGGTGGACACTCCAATAATAAAGATGGATCCACTCCTACAAAATGTGAATGTTACTCACAATGTAAAAGGCACATTCACAATTATATGTGAAAGAAAGCAACAATACGAAAGACGGTCACAAAATGTAAAAGTCACAATGACAATGTAAAAGGCATTACATACAATAAGCAAGGCATTATCAAGTAATCATACTATCGTACAGAGAAATATTTTCAGAAAATATCACAGCAATTAAACAAGCTTCACAAAATGTAAAAGTCACAGTGACAATGTAAAAGGCATATACAATAAGCAAGGCATTATCAAGTAATCCTACTATCGTACACAGAAATATTTTCCAAAAATATCACAGCAATTAAACAAGCTTCATTCAAGAAGTCGCCTATGGAAGGATTGACAGTCTCCATACTGCACATACTTGTTGTCTCTAATCGGCCATGTTATTAAATTATTATTGTAGCCTAGGTTGGACCTCTTTGTTATCTTTACTTCATGAAATAAAGCGTGTCGTTTGTCAGGTGGTTGGTAAGTTCCATCGTATGGTGGCATGCACAATCTCAGTTTGTCCAGCACGTGACCAGGCCAGAAGGCATTGTTGTCTATGGTTTTATTCAGATTTTTGTACCGAGAATTTAGGCCACTGCAAGTAAATAATAGTTAATGGTTATCTACATGTACTTCAGAAGAACAAAAAGTAAAGTTTTTTTTATTTAACGACGCCACTAGAAACTCAGAAGAACATGCGAGATAACAGAATTTATAGCTGAACATTTTATAATAGCTTTCAGCATAATATGTAATCAAACCTGAATGTAACAGCCACCAAAGGGACCAACATAAAATGGCATTTATGAGCAGATGGCTTCTGTATACAGGTTAGAAATGCATTTATATACAGAAGGGACTTACGTGCAGTGTCCTTTATAAATGAGCTATGTAGAAACATTCATATATATTGTACATGTATGTACACTGTATGAAAATCCTGACTTTTATTTTATATTTTCCCCACTTGGCAGCTAGTGTTGGCAATCTCAATACCTGACCACCATCCCCCACCAATTCTACTGCAATCCTACAATAATAATTTTACAATAAACACCATATAGTATGGTTCACTTGTGATATCAGTGATCTTTAGGGACCGTGCATAACATTGTTCGGAACAGAGGGAAGGGATAAGAGAAAAGTGGATTACTTTTCATGTAAAAATTGATCTACAGTTGATCAACGTTTTATGTGTATGTTAAATTTAGAAGGGGAGGGATGGGGTAAAAATGCAATCCACATTTTCTTCTGATCGTGAAACACATTGACATTTATGCACAATCCCTTAGAATAACACCATATGATAACTTTACTACCAGCAACAATCCCATACCTTGTTAAGTCGTGGTACTCCTCAAAAGTCATCCAGCAGTTAACTTTATGAGATATGACGGCACGACCTGTTGACAGATTTTCCTTTACAACAGGGTTTGTAACCTTGAGCTTTGATGGATAACCTGACTGGCTTTCAGACTTCACTAGCCGGTGCTTACGCTTCACCTCTTTTGTCACCGTTGACGACTTTGGAGTACGTGCAAACTTTGCGGACAGGAGAGAACACGCTGGTCCTCTAATCTGCCTCTCTAGTTCATAGTGTGGCTTGTCAGGCGGATACAGGAGAGCTGAAATTACACAGTATTCACATATATTACAACTATTTGGAAAAACAGTTTTCAAGTGTCAGATGTTTTTGCTCATCTTCGCATGCATATGAAGAAATCGAAACTAAAAAAGAAATCTGATCTAGAGAAAGTGACATGTCAGGTGACAATACCCACTAAATGATCTAGATATGGCTAACTTTTTGAGATCTGGGAAATGATTACATAATTAAGTATTTACTCAGTTAAAATTTTAAATGTGTAAATTCTGTTCATATATTCTACATGAATCCATTTAAAAAATATGTTAACATACCTGAAGTCAAGTTTTAAGTGATTACTTGTAAATCAGTTTTATAGACATATTATGCAAATAATCAATTATTTATGGTAAGCATAATACAGGTCATGCAATATTTGGCTTAAAATTATCTCTATTCATTTTGTATATCATTTGCAATGCGTATAAATGGACTAATTATTCTGTGTATATCAATCAAATTGAAGACTTAATTTATTCTCACCTTTATCCAGTAATTTTGTATTCAAAACGATATTTCGTTCTTCACAAAACTTGATCACTTCATAGTATTCTTTGAGACTACGTTGTCTAAAAGCATTTACCATTTCTGCAGTGTCTGGGTCAAGTGTAGATGGCATTAAATGATCATCAATGGCTTTGTTACCAACTCTAATCACTGTCGACGATTCAGTCTTACGGCTACCAGCGGAAGACTAAAACAAAAGAACGTAATGTAATATTTCGATAAAGCTGTCTTTCAACTGAGAAGTAATTTTTGTTACTATGTAAACATGTACATATAAAAAAACATTCCTAAGAAAACACCTCAGCCTGACATCACTTAATATGACAATCTGTGGGAAAAACCAATGCAGGAATCGACTCCAACACTTCTCGTTCGGTTTCATATACTTGCTAAATCTTCAGATGTGCTGCATCAATGAATTGGATCATCAGTTGGAGTTCACCAAGGCTGCTCCATAGCTTTTATTGGAGGAAAAAACTAAAAATGTTTCCACTGAAAACCACCCTACATTGTAATTAGAAATAACATCATCAGGCGATAAAATAACAAGGTAATATAAAAGAATAATAGCTTGCATGGTTGTAAAAATGTTCAGGGTCTTGTCTTGGAGGAGAGGGCAGTTTGAAGAATGTGATCTGTACTGTGAGATCCACAGTTACATGGACATTCTCCCATTTCTTCCAGCCTGAGGTGATGGAGGTAAACCTTAAGTGTACAATGGCCAGTCCAGAGTCTGAAGATTTGGAATTGTTAGTTTTTTTTTAATTAGGATCTTTAATACGGTATGATCTTTCCCAAACCAGATGTGCACCAGTTGGAATAAAAAACCCAATCGGGGAGTGATCCTTTGATTTGACACAGGTCAGGCATAAGCTCTAATCACTGAGCTAGATACTACTTCCTAGTAAAGTGGAAGAGAGAGATTTAAAATATTACCTGACGACGCTTCAATACCGCCTGATCGTGTTTTCGTAGATCAACCATGGCCTCCTCATTGTCCTGGATAAACTGCTCGGGTCTGAGATCAAGTTCTGGTGGTTCCAGGTACTGAGATGTGGAACTTCCACTGCGAGAGCTGCTCTTATGTGATGCCGGTCTCCTGTTATCACATTCTGACAATGTAACCACATCATCTGAAGTACTTGTAACATTTGGGGCATCATTATCATTTACCTGTTGTACCGGATTTTCCGACAGTTTACCAGATGATGAGCATGAAATGAGTGTACCTGTGAGATACAGTAAACATACATGATAGTTCATAAAAATTATTAGCAGTCAATATAAAAGAAGCAATAGAATATAAATGAATTCGAAAATGGACAGGTCATCAAAAATATAGATTTTGTGCTGTATGTCGATATCTTCGGTGCTTTAGATATCAGCAATTTCGCAATGATGAACATAACCAAAATATGTGCATTCAAAATAGTGTGTTCAAACTAGTAAAAGAAAAAGATTTTTTTTATAGACATGGCATTATTGACCAAGTCAATTATTAAAACAATGTCGCGCTAATCTAAATGAGATGACATACTTTTATAAAGCAAAGTAAGCAACACCTTGATACAAACGTTTGGTGATTTTACAGACAAATACATGTATTCCCAAAGCTTGAATACCTGAACTATTTACACCATCGAGAGACTCTCGTTTTTTCACCCGGCGTTCTCGTTTCAAAATGTCCATGCCTTGAGCCATCTCTTGGTAGTCGACCTCTTCAGTTAGATCAGTGTCCAGCATCATAATCATATCTTCCAATTCTAGGTCAGTGATGGGAAGGTTAGCCTGAAACATTGTTTTAAAAATAGCAAGCTTCTTCTAACTCCAGCAAAACAAAGATAAAAATAAAGTCGGTTTGTATAATGACACCACAACCATCAGCTATTAGATGTCAAACACATGGGTATATTAACAGATGGTCTCAGAAGAAACACACTACTGCCACATAGGCTACTCTTACTAATAAACAGAAAAGGATCTTGCAGATACATATTTTTATAGACAGGATAGCACACACCACAGCCATTGATGATGAGAAGTAACTCAACACATCCACTGAGGAGGATCACACATTTAACCTCCATTCATCAAAATAATTTCTTGTTATAATAAAAGTTGGGCAAGACCTTAAGTATGAAACATAATTTCATGTAAAGCGATCTTAATAAAATTTAGATGAAATTTCTACTTTTACACAAATAAAAGGTTGAATTATATCTACTCTGTCCTACTGTCATGCAAAGATCATTTATAAACAAAAAAAACAAACATATGCGTGCGATAATGTAAACGGCTAATAAATTCTAAAATATACAATTCTAAAATATACCTCTTTTATACACTTTAAAAACTCTTCTTTTGAAAGTGTCCAGTTCTTATCTTTGTCAACTTGCTGAAACAAATCCAGCAGACGTAGTTTGTTCTCTTGCAAAAACTTGTTTATAACTTGCAGTCCATGAGGAGATGACGTACAAAGTGCGGGCACTGGTGGTGTTACTGGAGATGGCGGGCGTACTACTACTGGTTGTGCTTCTTCAGGCCTCTTAAGTCGTTCTGCTTTCAAACGTCCCATAACCCGTGACTCTATTTCTGTTCTTTCACCTTTTCCTTGAAGCCATGTTTCGCTCAAGCCCATATTTTGCAAGTCGCCCCTAAGTTTCTTTTTTTCAGACATCCACGACCGATACGCTTCAACCTTTTGCTGCTCTTTCTCCGCAGCAATGGCTTCCTTCGATGGCAATTTTGCTGGTGGAATTTGTGGTTGGAGCCCAGCATTTAATTTTGGAGCTTCAGGAAAGGTTTTCAATCCTTGATATAAACCAAGTCTATGTTTCAAAGGTGTTTCCATTGGAGGTGCAATAATAATGCGCTTTCTGCTTGGCGGTCCACCAAATATCTTAACTGCAGCCTTGTAATGTCGCACGTGAGATAGATTCCTCTTCTTGAACATGTCCAGTTGATTTTCAACAGGAATATGATCCATGTTGTAATGATCAAACAGACGTTCCAGCGCAAAGCTGATGTCTGCATCAAGCAAATCGGTGGCTCCATTGTTGGGTGGCATTGTGAAGAGTTGAAGCTTTTACTTCAGCAAATTTATTTAAACTACTGTACTTTCATTCTTGTAATTAGAACATTTTAGGTTTGAACTGTCCTGAAAAGAAAATGAAAAAAATTCTAACATGTTTGAATTGAAAATGTAATTTGTAAATAAGTGTTGCTAACAGAAGTTATACTATTTATTTACTACATAGTAAAAATTAGAAGTGTATTTCAGATTATACTCTGCTTAGTTGAAAGAAAATTATTAACCACTGAGGATACTGAGATATTTTAGACCTGTCAGGGCTCGACCTTAGCGGTAGCCCGGGGTGTTTTGGCTACCGAAAACTGACTCGGGCTACCAGATTTCCAAAGCT